>BQNB010012070.1:0-78236 GCA_026074375.1 Tanacetum coccineum
AATAGATGTATTGATGATCAAAATATGCCTAATTTGGAAGATATTGTCTATTCTGATGATGATGAAGAAGTTAGTGCAGAGGCTGACATGAATAATTTGGCTACAATTGTGCCTGTCAGTCCTATTCCAACTACAAGAGTTCACAAGGATCATCTACTTGAACAAATCATTGGAGATATACATTCAGCACCTCAAACCAGAAAATGTGACTGAACATGGTATGTTTAGTTCAGTGCAACAGAGAATCAACAATACTAAAGATTTTCAGAATTGTCTGTTTGCTTGTTTTCTATCACAAGTAGAACCCAAAAAGGTGATTCAAGCTTTGACAGATACAGTTTAAATTACAGAAGGTTTGGACTTTGGTTGATTTACCATATGGCAAGAGGGCAATTGGTACTAAATGGGAGTACAAAAACAAGAAAGATAATAGAGGTATTGTGGTTAGAAATAAGGCAAGGCTGGTAGCACAGGGTTACACTCAAGAGGAGGGTATAGATTATGATGAAGTTTTTGCCCTAGTTGCTAGGATTGAAGCAATTAGGCTTTTCTTAGCCTATGCCTCATTCATGTACTTCATTGTTTATCAGATGGATGTGAAGAGTGCATTTTTGTATGGCACAATTGAAGAAGAGGTTTATGTTTGCCAACCTCCAGGGTTTGAAGATCCAGAGTTTCCTAACAAAGTTTACAAGGTAGAAAAGGCTTTATATGGTTTACATCAAGCTCCTAAAGCCTGGTATGAGACCTTATCTACCTATTTATTGGCAAACGGATTTAGAAGATAGAAAAGACTTTGTTTATCAAGAAGGACAAAGATGATATCTTGTTAGTACAGGTGTATGTAGATGACATCATCTTTGGGTCTACTAAAAAATCTTTATGTACTGAGTTTGAACAAGCAGATGATGCACAAGAGATTCCAGATAAGTTCTATGGGGGAGCTCACTTTCTTCTTAGGGTTGTAGGTAAAGCAGAAAGATTATGGAATCTTCCTCAACCAAGACAAGTATGTGGCTGATATATTGAAGAAGTTTGATTTTCTCACATTGAAGACAACAAGGACTCCGATTGAGACTAACAAGGCATTGCTCAAGGATGAAGAAGCTGAGGATGTAGATGTTCATTTATACAGATTAATGATTGGATCAATGATGTACTTGACAGCTTCTAAGCCTGACATAATGTTTGCTGTTTATGCTTGTGCAAGGTTCCAAGTTACTCTTAAAGTCTCACATCTTCATGCAGTGAAAAGGATCTTTAGATACTTGAAAGGCCAGCCTAAATTAGGCCTTTGGTATCCTAAAGATTCACCATTTGACTTGGAAGCATTTTCTGACAGTGATTATGCTGGAGCTAGCCTTGACAGGAAATCCACAACAGGAGGTTGTTAATTTCTTGGCAAAAGGTTGATTTCATAGCAATGTAAAAAGCAAACTATAGTTGCCAACTCCATTACTTAAGCAGAGTATGTTGCTGCTGCTAATTGCTTTGGACAGGTGTTGTGGATTCAAAATCAAATGCTTAATTATGGGTTCAATTTCATAAACACCAAGATTCACATTGATAATGAAAGCACCATTTGTATGGTGAAGAATAAATAATTCATTTTATTATCTTAATCGATTTTTATCAAAATCGTTAATTTTAAAACCCTCGCGAATCTTACAATTTAAATTATCCGTTTTTATCAATCGAGAAACCAATGACTCCGTATACGGGCCTTGAGTGCCAAATTATTTTTATTTTTGTATTTTACGTTTTCCTCGTGTTTTATATTGCACCTCGACGAAAATCACGATTTAGAAAAAAGTGTCGGACTAGAAAAGATTTTAGGGCCCGAGAATAATAGGTATTATTAGTTAAGTGAGAATGGGCCAAAAGCCCACTCCCTCCCCTCTTCTTATAACCAGACGAGAAACTAGTCACTTTTCTTACACATTCTTAACCCAAAATAGACTCCATCATAACCTAGGAAAGCAAAAGGAACAAATAGATTTACTCAGTTAGTGAGACCTATTCACCTTGTTGCAGATGAGACTGTCTATAAGGAGTAGGAAGATAGAATGGAAAGGGCTGCCACTATTGCTTCTAGCTTAGAAGCAGAGCAGGACAGTGGTAACATCAATAGGACCCAATCCATGGCAACACTTAATGAGCCAAGTCCTTAGGGAACTGGTTCAGGTAGTGGTCCTAGGTGCCAAGATACCATATTGGGGGGTGCAGAAGCTCAAAGTAGGTTTGAGGCTGCATCTAAACAGTCCAATGATCCACCTCTCTCAAGAGTTAAACAATACTTGGAAAGTGGATGAGGGCAGGCATGAAACTAATGGAATTGATGGAACATTGTACAAAACTATAAGATATTGTGAGTAAAAACAGAAAGAGAGATGTGTGCATGAAATACAGATAGAGTGTTTAGTGAGAAAAAGAAATGAGAGATATTGTGAGTAAAAACAAAAAGAGAGACGTGTGCATGAAAAACAGACAGAGTGTTTCAGTGAGAAAAAGAAATGAGAGATATTGTGAGTTTAAAAACAGAAAGAGAGCTTGTGAGAATCAAAATTGATGATGGAAATGCTTTTTGGAAAGAAATTGGGGTTAATACTGGTGTCTTTAAGTTAATGCTGCTCAGCCTAAAAGTTAATGCTGCTAAGCTTAAGTTAATATATTTTTTGTTAGGTCTTAATTTTTCCTGCTGCCCGTATTAGTTTAAGTGTAGGTCACTTAATGCTGTTAGGAAATAAGTTTTTAAATTTTTGTGGAGGCATAACTTTATACTTTGGGTTAGTTAATATGTTAGGCTTAACTTAATGCTGCCGTTCAAGTTAATGTGTAACCCCCCCTTAATATATTTTTTTTTTTACTTATTGAGGGTGATTTCATAAATACTTCGATTAAGGGTTTCAATCACTTATTCGATCGATTTTACACCTTGATATACTCTCTAATCATAAACCCTAACTCAATTTCATCTTTAATCATCAAAACCCATCACAATGACAACCCCAAAGTTTGCTAACACTCATAATTTGGTTGCATTCTTGGAGAAACCCGAAGAAAGTAATGGGTTTAAGGAGATTATTAATTTTTTGAATTCTAAAACCAGATTGTTTTGCTGTAATGTCAATCTATCATCTAGAACATCTTGCATTGAACAGTTTTGGGCAACAGCAAAGGTAAAGACGGTTAATGGAGAACGTTAGTTACAAGCCCTAGTTGATAAGAAGAAGGTGATCATCACAAAGACAAGTATTAGAAGTGATCTTAACTTAGAAGATGCAGGTGGTACTGATTGTTTGCTAACTGATACTATCTTTAAAGAACTGGCGAGGATAGGGTATGAAAAACCTTCTCCAAAACAATACATTTATATAAGCTTTCTATTCTTCAATGGAAGTTTTTGATTCATACCATTACGCAATGCCTTAGTGCTAAGACCACTGCATGGAACGAATTTAGTAGCACTATGGCTTCTGTAATCATATGCTTGGCCACAAACTAAAAATTTAACCTGTCCAAGTATTTTTTGATGCTATGGTAAAGCACTTAGAGGGAGGGGTTAAATTTCTGATGTATCCATGATTTGTACAAGTGTTTATTAATCAACAGCTTGGTGATATGTCACATCACAAGAAGACTTATGTTAACCCCTCACACATAAAGAAAATATTTGCCAACATGAAGAGAGAAGGAAAAGATTTTTCTGGGAGAATAACACCCATGTTTGCAACAATGATGGTTCATGCTAATCAAGAAGAGGGTGTAGATTTCATACATCCTATTGATTCTTACAGACACCCATTACTATCAACCATCTACAATCAAAAACCCAAAAGGAAAAAGTCTAGAAGGAAGCAGCGCAAGGAATTAAGGTTTTATTAATGCTTCTACAAAACCTATGATGAATTAGAGACAATAAAGAGTCTGTGCCTAAACATTCCTATGATCCATCTCAAAGTGGTGAGGATAGAATGCAACTTCATGAATTGATGAACCTGTGTACCAAATTATCTGATAGAGTTCTTGCCTTGGAGACTACAAAGAGAACTCAAGCTTTAGAGATAGCCAGTTTGAAAAGTAGGGTGAAGAACTTAAGACAGAAGGCAGCAAAGAATCATAAGTTCAAACAGATGGTACTGGATGATACCACAAGGAGAGTAGAATCCTATAATGATGCCAGTTTAGGTTGCTCCGAGAGGATGCATCCAAAACATGCGATGAAAATTGTTGATCCTTGATGGCTGAGCAGAAGTAACTCTGGTGGGATGAGACTAAGAGAGATGAATGATGACCTAAACCTGAAGTTTGATTTCCAGGTGTGTTGGAAGAGTATGGAAAAAGATGTTGCTGAAAAGGATGTTAGTGTTGTTGATCCAGTTACTACTGCTGGTGAAGTAGTTACTACTACTAATGTTGAAGTTACTACTGTCAATGCTCCAACACAACACTGATTGTTAGCTCAAAAATTATGGTCGCACTAGGAAGTTCGTTCATAATATATTAGGTCTCGGTTACTAAAATCATATACGTTGTATTAGGCTAAGACGGGTAAACGGGCCCTTATTTTTAATCTATTATCGGTCACGTGTATCGGGCGAAAGCCCAAGTAAACCCGAGCCTGGGCCGTAGAAATACTAAAGGCATGCAAGACTTTTAGTTTATATAAATACCCCTCTCCAAGGATAGGAGGGGTGTTGGTTCATTTGTAACTTGTCATTTGAAGAAGGAAAACTTTCCATTTCTTTCTAGGTTTTCTTACTTTCTCTCCTCTTACAACTTCTTCCTAGTTATTTCCTTATTTTTGTTAAGGTTAAGAAGTGAAGTAGATTAAAGGGGTACCGACCATTTGGTAGCAGAGCCTGGCGCGGTTAGTGTTTGATTTGTGTTTAATAAATACAAATTTCGAGTATTATTGGTTGTTGTTTGGTTCGAAAAAAAAGGCAAAGAAAAGCAAAGTTTGATCTTTATTTCGTGGCTAAAATGACTAAAGTTGTGTACTTTTGTGTTTAGAACAATCCCTTGTATCACTTATTAAAGTTCTATAGCTTAGATCGTGGATAAATGGGTAAAATCGAGCAAGTTTGAAGTTTATTCGTCACTGCGTTTTGACAAAGTTCTTGTTGCGTTTTGGTCAAAGTTCATTGCGTTTTGATCAAGTTCATTGCGTTTTGACTCGTTGCGTTTTGATCAAGTTCATTGCGTTTTGACTCGTTGCGTTTTGATCAAGTTCATTGCGTTTTGACTCGTTGCGTTTTGATCAAGTTCATTGCGTTTTGACTCGTTGCGTTTTGATGCAAAAGTCAGTGCGTTTGATAGTTGCGTTTTGATCAAGTCATTGGGTTTTGCTCGTTGCGTTTTGTTACAGGTTGCGTTTTGAAGACCATCAATTGCGTTTTGGACTAAACGTTACTTATGCCAAATTTTTAATCCATTGGCGTTTTAAAGTCCAGAGAAGTGTCGCGTTTTGGTTAGACCACGTTGCGTTTTGATCAATTGTTGATTTGATCAAATGTGCGTTTTGATTCAATTATTGCGTGTTGACCCAGAATGTGCGTTTTGACTAAAGTCTCCAGGTCGATCACGCGCTCAGGTGAAATTGACCAGAATTTGAGGAATATATTATCTCGTTTAATCATTAATCACATTCAAGAGTGACAAAGTCAATCTTCATGGACTAATTACGAGGATTTAGACTTTAATTTTGGACTATTCAGGACACATAATTAAAAACTTTAACAACTAGAATTCAATTCACGGTTTCTCTCGCTTTTTGTAAAATCCGCGAAAGAACTCAATTTATCGGTTTAAATCTTTGACTTGTAAAATCCCGTGGAAATTAATTACTTTCAATTAAAACCACAATCCAATCAACACTTCATAACACTTAAGATCCTTCAATCATTTTTCACTTCATAATTCTTTAATCATTCATCATGATAAATCCAAGTGTAACTTCCACAAACGACAGTCAAAATGTATAAACATTCTAATGGCAGAGTTAAGGATCGCTCAAATTGTTGCAACAGGACGATATGCACAATGGCGATCACGGTTCTTACGATACATTGATACAAGACCAAATGGTAATGCCTTACGGAAGTGCATTCTTGAAGGTCCTTATTACTCCAACGATTGTCACAACACCAGCTGTTCCTGCTACAGATGGTTCGTAGCCAGTTCCTGAAAAACTCGGTCGAGATGTTTAACGAATATGACTCCTGAGAACAGAGCTCATTTTGAATCAGAAAAAGAAGCGATTCATTTGATATTGACTGGAATTGGAGATGAAATATACTCAACTGTTGATGCATGTCAGACAGCTTATGGAAATGTGGGAAGCCATCAACGGCTACAACAGGGTGAATCACTCAATATTCAAGATTGTCAAGACATATCTTATTTGGCAGTTTGGTCAAATTCACCTCTCACGATGGAGATAACAAAATTGAGTCTTTACACAAGATTCTACAAAATGATTGATGAAATGATCTCAGAAACAATTTGACAGTTGCAACGATGCAAGTCAATGTTCAATTTCATTCAACAACTTCAACCAAAATGGTCAAGATTTGTCACAATTGTGAAACAACAACACAAGTTGGATGAAGTTTATACCATAAGCTCTTTGACATTCTGAAACAAATTACCTAAAAGTAGTAAGAACTCGGTGCTGAAAGAATGGGCATGATTGCTAACATTAGCACTTGTTGCTACTGCTACAAACACTTCATGACCCCCTTATTAATAAACATTCAAAACCTCACAAATCATATGCTCCAACATTTAAAAGCTTCATCCCAAAGATCTCATGCAACTACAAGATACAAAGGCAACGTGATAGCAAACCATCACACCACCATCTGAAGTCAGCTTCTGAAGTAAAGACAGTGATCCTGACCAGTCAGGAAGGATAAAGACCATGCAGAAATTGGCTTCATTGCAAAGTAACTTCAAGAAACCTCTACTTACCTACCAACAACAACCTACGAACTTCCTCAACACCAGAAACAGAATGTGGATATACTACAAGGTATAGAATGACAATAGATGGTCAGTTTAGGAATCAGAGGGCAGTGAATGTTGCTGGGGTAGGAACTGTAGGTGGGTCAGTAGGTGCTACAGTTCCTGGGATACGGTGTTTTCAAATGCAGGTATTTGTCATTATGCTAGAGAATGCAGAAGCCAAAAAGGGTTATAAGGAACTAAGTATCACAAAGAAAGATGTTCTGTGTTAAACAAGTGAGAAGGTGTTAACTTCAGCGAAGCAATCTGACTGGCTAGCAGACACGGTTGAAGACGACTGATGACAAGTGTTGGAGCACATTTATAGCTACATGGCAAAAGATCTCCAGGAGGTTCCTAATGCAGACTCGGGCACAGACGCTGAGCCATTGGAACAGGTACAATATGATACTGACGATAATGTGTTTGCCAATGACATACAACATTTTGACCAATCTGAATCCATTAGTAACACATGTGCAGTGGAAACGGATGATAGTAATGTCACTCCTGACTCACCGGATATGTGTGATAATGATATTCAGGATGACCAAAATGATTCTAGAATGTGATGTGAGCTGTTGCACTTGCTAATTTAATTGCAATTTATAAAGCTTGTGTCGATGAAAATAAAAGATTCAAATGCAATTAAAAGAAGAATGCAACATTGCTCAGAGTTAACTGAGTGCAATCTATTCTTGGCGGAACTGTAGAACTCTAGGAGAATCTAATAGTATTCGGGATAGTTGCCTTAGTTGCACTTTCAAATAACAGCCTGAGTTGAGAGGTACAAAGGCTTTAATGATCGTACAGTTGACCTATGACAAACTGAACATAAGTTAAATGAAGCTCTACGGACTATTAGTCAAAAAGGTAATTAACAATAATAAAGGAAGGGTTTAAAGTGAACGCCTGTGAAATTTCAATTGTCAAAGAGAACATGATGAGTTAGTCAAACTGAGTTGTTAATCCATGGTCACATTACGAAGGTCTGTTAAGGAGGAAAAACATAAGGTAATAACGGATTTGAAGCTTAGGGAAGAAAAAGATATTGCAAAAATGGATTTCATGCGAAAACCGTAAAGTTTTTAATGAATTTTTTAATCTGTTTCACAACTCGGAGGTCAATCAATCCAAAACCATTCATATGTTAGCCACCCAAATGCTCCTACATTTATGAGAAGACCTATCTTTTTTGCCATCCAAGGTACCTCAGAAAGGCTCAAAATGAGATACCATGTTTGTATGTGATCCACATGCCAATCTGATCCTGCAAAACCAGATCGTCCCGATCAGGAGAGACTCTGCTCTTACAGAAAGTGGTCGAATCAAAATAGAATAAAGACTTAGTGAAGCCTTTTGACTAAACAAAGTTAATAGTGCTTTATGAAATTTCAAACCCCCGACAGCATTATGAAATCAGTTCGCACAGGCAAATGAAATAAGAAAGTAAATGTGGAGAGACATCAATTTGTGAAAATTAGCCAAATATTTTCAAAAACCTAGATTTTCTTAACCAAATTGTTTAAATCAATATAGAAAAGTAGACAAGAATATAATGTCATGACAAATAACATTAATCATCGAAAGAAATTCGTAATAAGCATGGGTAAACCATTCAAGACGACTTCTTCATCTTCTTAAACCCAACTGAGCAAAGATATGGAATCCTAGTTAAGGGACATTGTTGATGCCCCTTGCCCTTAAGACTCAGAATGTTAGTTTTCGCATTAGTACATGAACTTAGCAGAATGCAGTGCAGATTTAAAGTACGTTGAATCTCTGGAAGATGAAACTTGATGAACTTGAAATCTGATAAGGCAGAATTTTAGGAACATGTATGATATGTTTGCAAGAATCGTGTGTTAAAGATGTTCTGTGTTCTTATTTCTAATCTTCATCTGATTTTAGATGCGATCACTGACATTTACAATGTTATATCTTAATAAAGTCAGGGAATGAGACTTATATGATATAACGCGTTCTGGAACAAACTGAATTTGTAAGTAAAGAGATTTACACTGAGCTTTTCAGAGTTTTGCTTAAATTAGAATACACTCAATTTCTCTTGAAATCGGCTTTACAAGGAATGTCAAGAACAACTGAATAATGACACAGTTTGCAAAGGAAAAGGCGTCAAATGGTATTTTGAAAGGTCGTGAACAATATTTTGAAAATACAAGATTTAGAAAGTCAACTGCAAGACATACGATCATTAGCAATAAGTGAGTTAAATGGAAACTCATTGAAAATTGCAAGAAAATCTGTGGACACTAAGTTTGATAAACCATTCTGTTGTTCGAAACAAATGCTCAATGATTCACAACCATCACGTTTTAGGAAACCGACTCCTTTTTCGACTTCTCTTGTGAGAAAATATTTTGCAAAGAAAAGTCAGTTTTAATAAAGTAATGAGTCAGAGGGTTTATCAAACAGTCACTCCACAGGGTATTTGCCCTCAAACAGCAAAGAAGCTGTAAGTAAAACAAATGTGATTAAAACCAGGCATGTCATCGAAATGAAGTAGTACTCACTCAAACTAGTGCACCACAAGTTGAATTCAGACTTCTAGGAATTATCAATCCTCGCGTATCTACATCTACAGGAGTAGCTCACAAAACTAATGTTAGCAGACCACAGCCTAGGAGCAATCAAATGAAAGATAAGGTCGTGCCAAACACTAGTCATGTGAAGTTTAAGAAGACTGAAGTAGAAGAACACCCTAGGATTTCTAGTATTTCTAATCAAACAAAGTTTGTAACTGCGTGTAATGACAGTTTAAATTCCAGAACTTCGAATGTTAATGCTGTTTGTGGTACTTGTGATAAATGTGTGTTTTAATCTCGATCATGATGTTGTGTTTCTTATGTTTTGAGAGTGAATGTAGTGCTAAGAAGCCTAATGTAGTGCCTATTAGTACTAGAAAACCCAAAAGTCAAGCGAACAAATCTGTTGCAACACCCCGTAAGAAAACAGTTGCATTAGAATCCACTATCACAAATTTAAGAGTTATATTGGTGTTGTAAGAAGACTAATAAGGAGTGGTTATTGGATGGATAGGACACAACAATGCCCATCAGCATATACATGGGTTCCTAAGACAAAAAGGAAATGGGTACCTAAAGTTAGGAACGAAAGTGTGACTAAGAAAGTTAGTTTTTCCGTAGATAATGTATTAGGATAACTTATGTCTTAAAATCTCAACACTTTAGGATCAATTTGTCATGTATTCTCATAGTCTTATTCTCTTGCAGATTGGTACAACTATCTATTCATTGTTGACTTGGATGCACAAAGACATGAGGGCAAATCTATCTAATGCTGTGCAATTTTGTACGAAAAATATTGCGGTACCGTTCGTTATGCAAATGATCAATTTGCTCAATCTCTTGGCTATGGAGATTTGGTTCAAAGGACATATCACCGATCAAAAGGTGGGAGTTTACTCACGTCGAAGGTCTCAATCACAAATCTTTTTCTCGGTTGGTCAATTCTGTGACAGCGGGATTTGGAGGTGCATTCGGACATTCTCCTTGTTTTGTTAGAGATTCAGCGGAAATGACTTTACTACCGGTAATCGTGGAATGATCTCTATATACAATTTTTCTACAAGAACAATTCATAATCCAATCTGTATCATGCTAAAAAGCATTACCAACTCAAGCATGGTTATTGCAACGAAGATGTTGTGATGGTTTTTACCAAAACTAAAGTACGTCAAACTTGCTTCAAAGAAAGTTGTTGTGTATTGGTTTACCATACTGAAGTACGTCATGATCATCTATGTTTCCCTTTGTGAAGTGAGTAAAGTCAAAACGAAGTTAATTCATGTCAAGTCGTTTCAAGTTCGAAACGGACGGTTTAAATTTTGCTTCATATGGACTAATGTGGTTCCAATGGGGTGGCAGCATAAATGGGAGAAATATATTTGGTAATCATCGATGACTACTCCAGTCACTTGGACTCTCTTTCTCGTTCAAGGGATGAAACACCAGAAGTGTTAAAGACTTTTCACAAATGTTCCAAAGATAATCTTCAAGCCAGTATTTTGTTGCACTGACAGAGGCACTGAGTTCTTAAACAAGACACTTAATGCATTCTTTAAGAAGAAGGAATGAGCATCAAACTTCTACCACTCCTCGAAACACCTGAAAGAACGGCGTTGTCGAAAGACGATAACGCACTCTCGTTGAGTGCTCGAAATGATGCTTTCGGCTTCTAAATTACTTTATTCTTCTTGGGCGGAAACAATTGCAACCGCTGCTATACTCAAAAACAGATCACTCATCATATAATCATGTGAAAAAGCTATCAATTTTAATGAACAGAAACCTTAATCATACACCTTCAAGTCTTTGGTTGCATTTGTTTACTAACCCAGAGATGGTGTAGAATTGGATAAGATGAAAGTAAAAAAGGGATCCTTGCATTTTGGTGGGATTACTCCACGCACGTCAAAGAGATTTGGTGTCTACAACAAGAGACAAGGTTGTAGTTGAATCCATCCATCTCAGATTTGATGAGATCAAAGAGGATGACCAAGCCGTATGTTGCTAATGACACTTCAGGCCTCGTTCCCCAACGATAAAAGGCGTCAGATTGACAACCCTGACCCCGTACTGAACGTACAAAATGTTTCTCCTTTAGCAGATACCCAACAGTTCTCTTCACAAAGGAGTTGGATTTCTTTTCGTGTCCTTTGTAAGATGAATTTTTCAATGATGGTATTCTCGTGTCAACAGTCTATCTTCTCCACGATAATTTTGCTCCACAAGACACACACCTTCAATGAATATTTCACCCCTCATCAGAACTGACAACTATAAACAACTGTTCTTGCTGAGGAAAACAACGATAATCAAAGCAGAATTTACCAATCTTTGTACACTGTTAAACGAACATGTTGAGTCTTCCTCCGCAATATTGGTAATTCAAATGTGCATATACCTTCATTAACTCACGATTCGGAATATGATGACAAAGATCACCGTTAACTCAGTTGTGGAAAATTCATCCAAGCAGTGCAAACAAGACGTCAACTTGACAACAGATCTGAAATGTGTATGTTCGCACTCACCTGTGGTATTGTTGAACCGAACAATATTCAGGAAGCAATGGTGATTCTGCTGGATAGAAGCAATGCAGAAAAAAACTTCTTCGTTTGACAGACTACAAGTTTGGAAAATCGTTGACAAACTTTTGGCAAGAACGTAATAAGTAAAGTGGTTATGAGAAAAACAAAAAAGCGTATGAAGGACCAAACTGTATTTCTGCACAAAGCACGACTTGTAGCACGGGTTATGTTCAGGAAGAGGGGTTTTGATTTCGAAGACATTATTTGCTCCAGTTGCTCGCTTGAGGCTGTCAGGTTTTTGTGCACTATGTTGCACAAAGTCTTATTCCAATTTATCAAAATGGACGTGAAAACGGCATTTCCTCAATGGTCCCTTGAAAGAGGAGGTTTATGTCTGGCACTAAACAGATGGATCATTGATCTTTGAGCATCCAGACAATGTTTTACCGTCTAAGGAAAGCTATCATTTGGATTAACACAAGCTCCGAGAGTGTATGGTGAACTCTCAAAATTGCTGATTTCCAAAGGTTTTACTAAAGGTATAATTGACCCTACCTCTATTCATGGATTAAAAATACGGGGGAGGACATTCTATTGTGCAGATTACGTGACGAACATTATTTTTGGTTACACAACCCAATAATTTCAAACATTTTGAAAAATTAATGCACGGTAGTTTGAGATGTCTTAATGGTTTTATATATATTAAAGAGTTTCTCATTTTTTTGGGAATTAACACACACACACACACATATAACAAGCACTCTCCCTCTCCTCTCTCATTTCCAGCCGCCGGATCCGGCCACCACCGTCGCGAGTTTTCCAGCGAGTTTTTGAAAACCATCCCCATCGCTCGATCGTGGTTCGCCCCACGCGCCTATATCCACCACCCACTGCCACCATCACCCCACTGTCGCCACATCACCACCACCCCTACGCCACCTCACCACCATTGTCACCACAACCCTAAAAGGGTGCGTGGGTTTAACAACCACCACCATGGGTGAGTGAGTTTCATTCTTGGGCCACTAGGATGCGTTTGGTTTATAAAGAACCAGCAAGGGTGCGTTTGTTTATATGGTTAACACCACGAGGGTGCACTTGATTTTCATATTAAGCACCAAAGGTGCGTTGGTTGGCTGTGTAAACAGCCTAGGTGCGGTTGGTTTCGATATAAACAAAAGAGGCAGCATTTGGCTGTGTAAAATTTAACAAAGGGTGCGTTTGGATTTGCTATTAATAAATAAGAGTGCGTTTGGTTTATGGTAAAACAGCCCCGAAGAGGGTGTTTGTTTTGGTTTAAACACCACGTAGGGTGCGTTGGTTTAGCATGAAACACAACATAGGGTGCGTTTGTTATGTTTACATCAGAATAAGGTGCGTTTGGTTTTGTATAAAACAGATTAGGGTGCGTTTGGTGGATATAGAAACGATTAGGGTGCGTTTGGTTTAGTAGAAAAACACCACGGGGTGCATTTGGCTGTGTAAATACAATAAGGATGCATTTGGTATTAAAGACAAGCACCAAAGGTGCGTTTGGTTTGGCAGCCAAGTACTAAAGGTGCGTTTGGTTGGACAGTTTGACGTATAAGGTGCGTTTGGGATAACAGAAACATACAAGGAGTGTGTTTGAGTTTGAAATAAGCACCACGGGGTGCGTTTGGGTTTAGAGAAGACAACAAAGGATGCGTTTGGTTTAGCGAAACAACAAGGGTTCGTTTGGTTTATACACTTGACTAATAAATATAACACGAGACTTTATAAATTATAAATCGGAACTAAAATGGTGGTTAATGGTTAAATAAATATGGTATTTATTAATTTGTTTAGTTATAAATATATATAAATATATATTTAAAACACGTAGATAGTTTGCAATGCGCGGTTTGTTGAAAAGTGGAAAAGAAAACATTAGGTTTTATAAATATAGGGAAACGTTATATAACCGGGAAGGTCATGACGAAATTTATATAACTTTTTATATTTAGTAATGTTTTACTAAAGCCTCTATTATTTTAGAAACCAATAAAAGGGACTAAGTTAAATTTTAAAGATATAATAATTTGTATTATACAATAACCGGATAAACGAACGAAAACTATACTTTTACAATGAGATAACTATTTTAGACACGACTTGTCGAGGAAACGAAATATAAATTTATAAAATATTATTTTATATTTTATAATTGTCAGCTAGAAGATAACAAAACAATTGTTGTAAAAACTTTACAAACATCGTTTAAACATAAGTGGTATTAATTAAGTGGTGATTTCGGAAACAGGTCAAACTAATTGGTTTAATCATTTACTCACACTTATTATCTAATACTTGCGAAGCATTATATACGTCACATTAATCTTTAGATTGTTTGTCTTTGTTATATAAATCACGGTATGAGTTATATAAGGGTTTATTTATCATATGTAATATATACGGAATATATTACATACTTTGCGTTCACTTTTCAATTTATTTATTTAACCAACCACCAAACTATTACAACCTTAAATCTAAATCTTTTATCAACATGTCGCGTTGATGCAACCATTCATCGGGAAACCTAAATACATTATCCTAGGCTAGTGGGACTTAGCCGTTAAGATTAGTTGCAACTGCTTGATCGAGCCGCTTCGTCTTCCGTTCGTGTTGTGCATATTAGATGCCTATCTGTCAATCGTTCTTCATCATCGAGGTGGGTTTCATAGCCTCGCTTTTCAATCTTTTAAATATTTTATAAACCCGAGAGGGGGATACATGCTTGTCTACAAACTCTTATACTTACTTGGTTATCTTATAACAACGTGATTGTTTTTAAAGGATATTGTGAGTTTATAGCCCCACGTTTTACATGTTTTACATATATTTTTGGGGTGAGAACATGCTTGTTTACAAATGCATTTACATGATTGATTACAAATTGGTTGCATACTCATTTACATAGTTCGCTATGGGATGCATTATTTGACTTCATTTTTGGTCACAAATACATACTTTACATTTGAAATGATTACGGATTAACTCAGGTTGTATGTTATAGAGTGATTCAATGCTGAGGGTGCCCAGGTGGGGGCATCCGGTGTAGGTACACGTAAAGTAATTCAATGCTGAGGGTGTCTAGGTGGGGGCATCCGGTGTAGGCACACATAAAATAATTTAATGCTGAGGGTGTCCAGGTGGGGGCATCCGGTGTAGGCACATGTAAAGTAATTCAGTGCTGAGGGTGTCCAGGTGGGGACGTCCGGTGTAAGCACATGGCTATTATTTCTGTTAGCGCGTCAGTTTCATGAACTTAGAGTAATCGTAATTATTGTTTTATACTCACATGGATATTTACTGTGCCCTAAAGTAAAGTGGCAATACATACTTGAAACATTTTTGTGACATTAAATTGATCATGCATTCTTTATAAATCTTTGGGATAAGATTGGTACTTTTGGTGACATAAAATGTGTCGTGCATTCTTTATAAATTTTTGGGATTTTACATGGTACTGTGATGACACAGTGGACAAATACATTCATTTGAAACTTACATTCATAATTAAACTAACCTATGAACTCACCAACTTTATGTTGACCGTTTTAAGCATGTTTTTCTTAGGTGATATAGATATTTGGCTTACTTGAAGTGCATTGGAGTCTATACATTCAAGTTTTTCATGGTGATGCAATTATGGGACAAATGTTATATCAATTTCAAGGAATTCACTGACTCTGAGGTATCAAATGATAAAACTTGTTCTAAAACTTGTTTGCAAAATTATTGAATCACACTTAAAAAACAATATGAAGATTTACTAGTGTTTAAATTTAGTGATAGCTGCTTTTAAAGCATCTACCTATATAAAGAGGTCTGTCAAATTTAGAATCCACAAGTTTTGTTAAATATAAAGAAAAAAAATATCTGAAGTTTTTGATTTCTGAAGAGTATTTGCTTTGTTGAAAAGAAGTGTAGGTCAATAAGGATTATCTAATGAGAATTAGTTAAGACTGAACTTGAAAAAGTTAAGGAAGAAAAAGAAGGGTTTGAATTTAAGCTAGCAAAGTTTGAAAAATCATCTAAAGACTTAGATGCTTTATTAGCAAGTCAGGTAACTGACAAGAGCAAAAGGGGCTTTGGTTACACTGCTGTCCCATCACCTCATCCCTTAATTCTCAACAGACCAACACCCTTAGACTTGTCTTATTCAGGTCTTGAGGAATTTCAACATCCTGAGATAAATGGGTAATGGTCACCTATAAATTTCAGGTTAAAGTCAACGTAATGATGTGATAGAGAAAAAAAAAAGTTTCACTCCCCCAAAATAATTCTAAGGAAAATACTGATACTCTTTAAACACCAACAACCCAAGACGTTAATGAATCTAGCTCTGTATGTGGTCTCCACTTAAGGTTAGACATATATTGGAGAGAAAAGATTTTCCATCCTGCTAATCTTGTTAGGGTAAAGAACCCTAAAAAGGCCTAAGAGAGAATATGAATGGCCCCAAAAATTGAAGATTGGAGTGTCAGATGATGAGGAAGATGTTGAGTCTATTCCCAAGGAAGAAAAGAAAGCTAATGTACCTATTGCTACTAAGAAAGAGTCAGTAAAACCTGTAAGTCCAAGTAGAAGGTCAGTTAGGTATGCTGAGATGTATAGGTCACAGAGACCTAGGGGGAATCAAAGAAGTTGGAATGGTCAGAAATCTCATCAATTAGGAGTTAACTTTGTTTTTAATAACAAGGCATGCTTTATTTGTGGAATATGATCATTTTGTCATTATAAAGATGTCCTAATGCTTTTATAAACAAATGGTTCCAAAGCAGTCTTAAGAGGACTGGCCTTAAAACTTTCAAAAAATACAAACCTCTAGGTACTGCTTAGGTCTGTTAACACTGTCAGACCTGTTAGTACTGCTAGGTTTGTTAATACTGTTAGGCCTTATAATACTGCTCACCCAAAACCAACAGTTTCTTGTGCTAGGCCAAAGACTCATTTTCAAAATCAAGCACAAAGGCCCTTTTACAAGAATACAACATTAACAAAGAGGTCTAATATTCAAAATATTAATACTGCTAAACAAGTTTTTAATACTGTTAGGCCAAATGTTAATACTGTCAGGGCAAGGGGTTTTAATGCTGTTAAGCCCTCAGCATGTTGGGTGTGGAGACCTATCAAACCCAATGGTGCATCATTAACCTTTAACAAATATAATTATATTGATGCATGTGACACCCCCATAAAATCACAACGCAGCGGAATACCACTTTGTAGTGCCACTTCATAGTATAAAGTACAAGTTACAGTAAACGACCTCAAAAGAGACGTTTGATAAGATGTCACATTCGATTTAAATAAATCAGAGTAAATTTAGGTCCCAATAATTTATGATTTAACAAGATTACCAGATTTCAATCGTGACTCATTTTGTCTATCTAAGGAAAAATAGTTATCGAATGTGAAAAAATTGAGTCCTTGAGTTTTGTTGATATCCACGCGTCTCGAATGCCTCCAAGCTCAAGCATAGAATATAATACCTTAGAAAATACCATGCAAAAACGTCAACAATAATGTTGGTGAATTCATAGGTTTAATTAAAAAGCAGTATTGAAATAGTTCAAGAAATATTTCTGTAAGAAAAGTACGTCACATTTATAAGAATTGTTAAAAAAAAAAAAATTAAAACAAAAAAAAAAAAAAAAAAAAAAAAAAAAAATCGTAAAATTCAAGTAATGTTTCAATAAATCAAGTAATGTTCAATAGTGGATCACAAGGTTTAAGATCAGCCAGCGACAGTATTTCAAAGTATAATTCAACATAATACCTTGCAACGAAGCAATTATAAATCTTGATTGCATTGAGCTCCATGACACCGAAGCCTTGACCGTTTACACATCTACTTTATGTAAATTCATGTGCCCATAACTAGGTATTATGTGCCTTATACGCTAAAATCTAAATACAAATTGTCCGATGACTGGGTGGCTCGAAGGATTCGATTCAGACCCCCGGACAGGGCTGTCAAACCCCAATAGATCAATTTTATTTTACCTAGCGCTTCACCCATTATAGTAATATAACAGTTCACAGATAGTGGGTCTTTGGCAATAACTACTCATGCAATTGACCTCATATTTGGGTCCAGCATACCATAAAGTTTCTTGTGTCCAGTTTATAAAACAAGCATGTATCAAACATGTATTAGAAATCATGTGGTAGATAAGCAAAAGCTTTAGTAAAAACATTCCTGTAACGCTTATGTAGTAGTAACCGATAAGTTATTCGGTAAAACAAGCATGTATCAAACATGTATTAGAAATCATGTGGTAGACAAGTAAAAGCTTTAGTGAAAACATTCATGTAACGCTTATGTAGTAGTAACCGATAAGTTATTCGGTAAAACAAGCATGTATCAAACATGTATTAGAAATCCCCATGAGAAGGTAAGCAAAAACAGATTACATGTAAAAACATTCCTGTAACGCTTATAAGTTAGTAACCGATAAGTTATTCGTTAAAACAGCATGATCAAACATTATTAGAAATCATGTGAGGTAAGCAAAAACTTAGTAAAAACATTCATGGTAAAACGCTTATGTAGTTGTAACCGATAAGTTATTTGGTAAAACAAGATGTATCAAACATGTATTAGAAATCATGTGGTAGATAAGAAAAACTTAGTAAAAACATTCATGTAACGCTTATGTAGTAGTAACCGATAAGTTTGCTTAAATAAACGAGCATGTATTCTCACCCCAAAAATAGTTTAAGAAAACCATTAAAAATGAAAAGGTGGGGCTATGAACTCACCTTGATTGAAGACCACAGTCAATAATCAATCAATCACGAAGCGTCACCGATAACGAACTCGACCGCGACCTATAATTATGTCGCTCGGTTACTATATAATAAAGTACGACCGAATGATGCGTACATCGCAACGATAGAAATCGTATAAAAACACAGTTAGAAAATCCACTGGGCCATAGATCCTAAAACCACAATATTATGGGGGGGGGGGGGGGGGGGGGGGTGGGGGGGGGGTGGGGGGGGGGGGGGAGGTTGCGATCGTTCTTTTATTTATATCATACATCGCTTAAGCGAATACTTTCTATTTTAAGAAACTTTCTATTTTAGGAAAGTTACCACATTTGGAAAAGTTACATTTTTGGTAAGTCTCGGCATCCAATTATATTTGTAAAAATATTTATTTATCTCGTCGAAATTTCGACTTTCAATTTGGTTATTAATTACCCATATCGGGATTATGTCCCGTATATTACCAAAGTTACTATTTTTTATAATTTTTATCCAGTCATAAACTCGTTAACATCTAACCTTTATATTCTTAAAAAAATAGCGATTTATTATTTTTATAAACATTCAATAAGTCTTGTATTAACCCGTTGACTTTTTAAAGTCAACATTTGACTTTCTTTGACTTTTATTAATTATATTTTACTTTCCAAATCTGACCCGCGCCAAACGACCCACCTAAATCACAATTTTCACGACTCGCAAAGAATAAATTTTTAGGGAAAACGATCGTCCGGACAACTTTATAGTTTATAGTCGAGACCCGAACACGACATAAAATGACCAAAACGCCCCCTGCAAGAATCTGCTAGAACCTTGACTATATTAATAAAAACGCAACAGTTTTGACCATCGTTTTAACCCGCTATATCCCATTTTCTCGTACTTTGACAAAAAAGAGATATTATAGAAACATCATTCCGGACAACTTTCCGTGTTTCGCCGGAAGGCAGAAACGGACTCGAAAGTTCACAAACCGCCTATTGAAAATCTGACATAACCTATTAATCTAGAAATAGCTGAACAAAATTTATAAAAATTCAAACTTCTTTTGGCCATAACTTCTTCGTTATTAAGAGTTACGGGACGTTCGAATTACCGAAACGAACATAAAAATAAGCTCTTTCATATTCCTAAATCAAAAATCAATTTTGATAAATTTTCGGACCTCGTTTTCCGTGTCAAAGTTTCTGCTCGTTTTTTATACTTTATCAGAAACGACTTCAAAACTCCATTTTTAGCTTGCCCATTCCAACTATAATATGTCTAATATGACCTATAAACAATACATGATCAAATCAATCGACCCATAATACGATCTAACCTATTCACGCAAGATTTCCCCAAATTCATCACATGCATTCACGAAACAATCGAATCAAGAAAATGACAAAATAAACATAAAAGAATGCTTCAAACTCTCACAAAGCTAGATCCGGACGCGTATTTTGTTCCCTCCCTTTGTCCTACCGAACTCGAACCACAACCCAAAACCAAAATCGAACATTTTTCAATTGAACCGAGCTTGAAATATTAATTATCCCCATGCACAACACCACCTTACCAAACGAAAACACTCGAACTAACTCGAAACTCTAACTAGCGAAAATACCCATTGCATGTCTATATTTTTAGTGAAAACGTAGAAAATAACAGGGGAAGCGGAAAATATAAGTTGTTCGGGTTGCATGTAATTTTTTTTCCGGCGACCACGCGGTTTCGGCGGCGGTGACCGGGCGGGCCGACGGCGACAGTGGCCGTTTCCCGATGACCTGAAAAGTGTTTCCGTGTGGTGGTAGGAGCGCGAGAAGAAGTGTGTGTTTTGTGTTATAAAATGAAGGAAATGGAAGTAAATTCCATTTATATAGTTCCTTATTTTGAGCTTTTGGCAAAAATAGTCCTCCCCTCCTTTTATCTTTATATTTTTGACACATAATACTTTTACTTAATGTAAAAAAAAAACGACAACCATGGCTCAGGATTACACTTCTGAAATTATTTTTATTTTCCGTCACGCTTAATTTAGTTTAAAACATTTAATAAAACGTGTACACTCTAAAACGCGAGTTCGGCTCAAGGCAAGGAACAAAATGACGACATTCATAAAAATAATAAATTTACGATCTTAAAAATAATAACGAGTCGCGTCGTACATTTTTTTTTACAATGCTCGAAACGGTTCACGAACGCGCGGTCAAACGCGGATAAAAAAAGTCGAAAAGTATTAAAATGAAAAATAAATAAGCTATCGAAGCTAAAATATAGAATTATTGCTTTCTCAAACGTTAAAATGGATAAATATTCAAGGCACGATTTGCAACTAGCTAAAACGACGATTTTTGATAAAACGGCTAAAAACAAAAACAATAAACTCCATAAAAATTAGAAATAGAATTAAGGCTCGGTTAAAATATTGACCGTAAAATACGAGATGCTACAGTCTTCCCACCTTAAGGGAGCGCCGTCCCGGTGCTCTATTCGACTTATCTCTATATGGTTTGCGATGGTTGATACACATTCGGAAAATCCATATAACAAACTACGAGTCTAAAGAAGTTCATAGCCCAAAGAATGATTTGTACAGACAAACGCACGCTATGTCGGATAACATAAGCCCACTCATTTATAATTTGTCACTTACAAAAAGAAGCGTCCCAATCCTTGTAAGTAAGAATTTATAAACTTATGGTTCGGTAATTTTAATAAATTTTCCTTATTTCAAATAATGAAAGCGTCCTAATTCATTTCAATAAGATGATTATAAATCATCCTACTTAAGTATCGCCGGCACAAAAACACAATAGCGAAACAATAGATTACGAAGCAACATATACAATTCAAAATCATAAAGAGAGTGTTCAAACTCGAAGTCAGATGATAGAATAGCTAGC
Source organism: Tanacetum coccineum (assembly GCA_026074375.1). NCBI lineage: Eukaryota > Viridiplantae > Streptophyta > Magnoliopsida > Asterales > Asteraceae > Tanacetum > Tanacetum coccineum. The sequence continues at coordinate 21,772 of BQNB010012070.1, forward strand.
GAAATTGACAAACTACGCCGAATTTCAACATCATAAAAAAAAGGAATGAAGCAAGGTCGCGTAAATGTTTCGGAGATAACCGCATCGCTCACAATATATCGAAGTAAACGAACTCATTAAGAAGTACCATAGTACTATACACATATGTACAAGTATCTATATATAATACTAGTATTGACGCTCCAGGGAGTAAATGAGAAATCAGGAAGTACGCGAAAATCGAAGTGGTCAATATATATATATATATATATAATTGACCGATATAAGGTAATAGTAATACGTCATAAGATAGACGTGAGAGGGTGAAATCATAGCCAAGTATTATATACTAATTATTAATGTAATAGCAGTAAAGAAGCAAAAGAGAGCATATAAATTACCTGGGAGCAAGCGGCCCATGGATATCGTACAAGGTGAAAGACTCCATAAATTTATTTCGAAAAAACGGTTATAGTCAGGGTTTTGAAAAACACCTAGTCGCTAATAACGAGTGCTCTGATACCAATCTGTGACACCCCCATAAAATCACAACGCAGCGGAATACCACTTTGGGGTGCCACTTCATAGTATAAAGTACAAGTTACAGTAAACGACCTCAAAAGAGACGTTTGATAAAATGTCACATTCGATTTAAATAAATCAGAGTAAATTTAGGTCCCAATAATTTATGATTTAACAAGATTACCAGATTTCAATCGTGACTCATTTTGTCTATCTAAGGAAAAACAGTTATCGAATGTGAAAAAAATTGAGTCCTTGAGTTTTTTGATATCCACACGTCTCGAATGCTCCCAATGCTCAGCTAGCAATATAATAATCTGAGAAAATGTATGCAAAAACGTCAACAATAATTTTGGTGAATTCATAGGTTTTTAATTAAAAAGCAGTATGGAAATAGTTCAGAAATAATTCTGTAATAAAGTTAAGACGTTCAGGCATTTAGAAGAATTGTTATCGAAATTCAAGTAATGTTTCAATAAGTCAAGTATTGCTCAATAGTGGACCACAAGGTTTAAGATCAGCCAGTGACAGTATTTTAAAGTATAATTCAACAGAATACATTGCAACGAATGCAATGTATAAATCTTGATTGCATTGAGCTCATGACACCGAAGCCTTGACGTTAACACATATCTTGTATGTAATTCAGTTTGCCCCAAAACTAGGTATTATTGCCTTATACCTAAATTCTAAATACAAATTATCCGTTGACTGGGTGCTCGAAAGGATCGATCAGACCCCCGTACAGGGCGTCAAACCATATATCTATATTTATTTGTACTAGCGCTCACCCATTATAGGTAATTAACAGTTCATGATGTGGGGTCTTTGGCAATAACTACTCATGCAATTGACCTCATATTTGGGTCCAGCATACCATAAAGTTTCTTGTGTCCAGTTTATAAAACAAGCATGTATCAAACATGTATTAGAAATCATGTGGTAGATAAGCAAAAGCTTTAGTAAAAACATTCATGTAGTAGTAACCGATAAGTTATTCGGTAAAACAAGCATGTATCAAACATGTATTAGAAATCATGTGGTAGACAAGTAAAAGCTTTAGTGAAAACATTCATGTAACGCTTATGTAGTAGTAACCGATAAGATTATTCGGTAAAACAAGCATGTAACTACAAGTATTAGAAATCATGTGGTAGGTAAGCAAAAGCTTTAGTAAAAACATTCATGTAACGCTTTTGTAGTAGTAACCGATAAGTTATTCGGTAAAACAAGCATGTATCAAACATGTATTAGAAATCATGTGGTAGATAAGCAAAAGCTTTAGTAAAAACATTCATGTAACGCTTATGTAGTAGTAACCGATAAGTTTATTATGGTAAAAGCAAGCATGTATCAAACATGTATTAGAAATCATGTGGTAGATAAGCAAAAACTTTAGTAAAAACATTCATGTAACGCTTATGTAGTAGTAACCGATAAGTTTGCTTAAATAAACGAGCATGTATTCTCACCCCAAAAATAGTTTAAGAAAACCATTAAAAATGAAAAGGTGGGGCTATGAACTCACCTTGATTGAAGACCACAGTCAATAATCAATCAATCACGAAGCGTCACCGATAACGAACTCGACCGCGACCTATAATTATGTCGCTCGGTTACTATATAATAAAGTACGACCGAATGATGCGTACATCGCAACGATAGAAATCGTATAAAATACACATGTGATGAGAAATCCACTTGCGCCTTAGATCCTAAAATCCCACAATATTAGGTTGCGATCGTTCTTTTATTTATATCATACATCGCTTAAGCGAATACTTTCTATTTTAAGAAACTTTCTATTTTAGGAAAGTTACTACATTTGGAAAGTTAACCAGTTGTTGGTAAGCCTCGGCCATCCAATTAAATTTGTAAAAATATTTATTATCTCTGTCGAAATTACGACTTGTCACTTTGGTTTTATTAATTCCTCCATATCGGGATTATGTCCCCGAATATTACCAAAGTTACTATTTTTATAATTTTATCCGTTCAATAAACTCGTTAACTCTAACTTGTTATATTCGTAAAAATAATAGCGTTTATTATTTTATAAACATCAATAAGTCTGTAATAAACCCTGTTGACTGTTTTTTAAAGTCAACATTTGACTTTCTTTGACTTTTATACTTATATTTATTTTTACCCAAATCTGACCCGCGCCAAACGACCCTCTAAATCACATTTTCACGACTCGGTCAAAGAAGAAATTTATGAAAAAATCGTCCCCAGACCACTTTATAGTTTTTAGTCGAGACCCAAAACTCGACAGAAAATGAACCAAAATCCCCTGCCAAGAATCTGCGGGAACTTGACTAATTTAATAAAAACGCAACAGTTTTACCACGGTTTGACCTGCTATATCCCATTTTTCGTGACTTTGAACCAAAAAGAGATTTATAGAAAACATCATTCCCCGGGACCCCCCCCCAACCTTGTTATCGGTGTTTTCGCCGAAGGCGAAACTGACACGAAAGTGCCAAAACCGCCTATTGAAAACTGGACAGAACCTATTATTTCTAATAAATAGCTGAAACCAAAATTAATAAAAATTCAAACTTCTTTTTGGCCAAACTTCTTTCTTATTAGAAGTTACGGCCGTGTCCGAATTACCGAAAGGGCTAACAAAAAAATAAGCTCTTTCATATTCCTAATCAAAAATCAATTTTGATAAATTTTCGGCCCTCGTATTTTTTTTTTTTTTTCCCCGTGTCAAAAGTTTCTGCTCGTTTTTATACTTTTCAAAACACATCAAAAACTCATTTTTAAGCTTCCATTCCAACTATAATATGTCTAATATGACCTATAAACAATACATGATCAAATCAATCGACCCATAATACGATCTAACCTATTCACGCAAGATTTCCCCAAATTCATCACATGCATTCACGAAACAATCGAATCAAGAAAATGACAAAATAAACATAAAAGAATGCTTACAAAGCTCACAAGAGCTAGATCGGACTCGATTTGTTCCTCCCTTGTCCTAGCCGAACTCGAACCACATCCCAAAACCAAAAACCGAACATTTTTCAATTGAACCGAGCTTGAAATATTAATTATCCATCCAAGAACAACCCACTTACCAAACGAAAACACTCGAATCTAACTCGAACTCTAACTAGCAAAATACCCATTGCATGTCGTATATTTTTAGTGGAAAACGTAGAAAATAACGAGGGGATTCGGAAAATATAAGTTGTTCGGGTTGCATGTAATTTTTCCGGCGACCACGGCGGTTTCCAACGGCGGTGACCGGCGGCCCGACGCGACATGTGGCGGTTTTCCGAGACCGAAAAGTTTCGTTGGTGGTGGGTGGAGCTAGAGAGAAAGTGTGTGTGTTTTGTGTTATAAAATGAAGGAAATGGAAGTAAATTCCATTTATATAGTTCCTTATTTTGAGCTTTTGGCAAAAATAGTCCTCCCCTCCTTTTATCTTTATATTTTTGACACATAATACTTTTACTTAATGTTAAAAAAAACGACAACCATGGCTCAGGATTACACTTCTGAAATTATTTTTATTTTCCGTCACGCTTAATTTAGTTTAAAACATTTAATAAAACGTGTACACTCTAAAACGCGAGTTCGGCTCAAGGCAAGGAACAAAATGACGACATTCATAAAAATAATAAATTTACGATCTTAAAAATAATAACGAGTCGCGTCGTACATTTTTTTTTTACAATGCTCGAAACGGTTCACGAACGCGCGGTCAAACGCGGATAAAAAAAGTCGAAAAGTATTAAAATGAAAAATAAATAAGCTATCGAAGCTAAAATATAGAATTATTGCTTTCTCAAACATTAAAATGGATAAATATTCAAGGCACGATTTGCAACTAGCTAAAACGACGATTTTTGATAAAACGGCTAAAAACAAAAACAATAAACTCCATAAAAATTAGAAATAGAATTAAGGCTCGGTTAAAATATTGACCGTAAAATACAGATGCTACAATGCACGAGGCAGATCCAAGTCAGTAATGGCTTGGGTCCCCAAAAGTAACTAACTTCATAAGTTTTTATGTGCAGAGCAATTCCCAGATTAAAGGGAAAAAGTGGGAAAAAAAAAAATACAAAAATTTGTGGAAAGTAGATGCTCAAGTCACATTCTGAAACATAGCTCACCTTTCAGATTTCAAAGAATTTGATGGAGGTTATGTTACTTTTGGTGGAGGAGCAAATGGAGGAAGAATCACTGGTAAAGGTACTATCAAAATTAGGAGCAGTTTGTGCTTGTGGGTACTTGGTCACATAGTCCGCATAAACCTGTGTCTCCTTGATTCCACCGCTCAGTATAGCTTCAGGAATTGGCATTCCAAAAGTTGGCTTGCATTCACCCTTAGGTGCATACTTCAATTTCTCTAACCGTACTTCATCCGCAATCAAGTGTGGTGTAGAGTCTAAGCGTTTGTTCAATTTTGGGTTTTGTGAGAGAATATGTCGGATAATGAGCTTGGTGAATCTTGGATATGGTATTGTTTCATGCTTAGTTACTAGATTCTTGTGCTTGTTGATTTGAAACCGAAAGTCTTCCCACAACAACTCAGCAAAGTCAACATTCTCAGCTTTGACTACACCCTATAGTATTTTTGTTATTGGTTTTCTTGCTCTATTAATCCCTGAGGCTTTGACAGTTAAGCTCTTGTTTAGAATGCTCATAATTGTCCTCCAGGGTTGATGCAGTTTGTTCACAAACACTTGAGAAATTGTGGTGAGTGGATCAACATACCCCAATTGTTTGATAAAAAGAACAAGTTCTTCTTGGACAGGTGGAGTAATGAATTCTGTAGTGGGTTGTCTAGGTGAGATTCGGAGTGCATTACAAATCAATTCAGCTCAAATTTCAAAGCGTTGGTAGTCCAAGTGAAATAATGTTTGTTGCTCTGCTTGTTCTTGTAGATGGTGTGCCAGAACTGTCGCATGTAAATCACAAGAACTTCAGTGGTGAGAGTTAATGCGTTGTAGATCGTGTTGTTCTTGAGGATTTCCAGACTGATATCATAGAGAGGCTCATCTTGTGTTTCATCTGGATCAATCCGCACATTGCTTTTGTTAGGAGGCAATCTGACATTAGTGGGACACAACTCCTTTTCATTTCTCATAGGTTGTTGAGCCATTTCAAATACTAAGACATAGAGATCAAGGAGTTAGTGTCACAAGAATACAAACTTAGGCATATATTTTAACATTTTTGTCTCTTTCCACTCTGTCGGTTTTATATGATCAAGCATTTCTTTTTTATCATATTTTTTCTCATTTTCTTTCTCATGTGTCTTTTACTTGCTTTTGTTGGCACATGCCGTACGCTTTATTCTTTAAAGAAAATGAGAAAGAAAATGAGAATAAAGTGTACGGCATGTGTCAACAAAAGCAAGTAAAAGACATATGAGAAAGAAAATGAGAATAAAGTGTACGGCATGTGTCAACAAAAGCAAGTAAAAGACATATGAGAAAGAAAATGAGAAAAAATATGATAAAAAAGAAATGCTTGATCATATAAAACAGATAGAGTGAAAAGAGATAAAAATGCTAAAATATATGCCTAAGTTTGTATTCTTGTGACACTAACTCCTTGATCTCTATGTCTCAATATTTGAAATGGCTCAACAACCTATGAGAAGTGAAGAGGAGTTGTGTCCTACCAATGTCAGATTTCCTCCTAACAAAAGCAATGTGAGGATTGATCCAGATGAAACACAAAATGAGCCTCTCTATGATACCAGTCTGGAAATCCTCAAGAACAACACAATCTACAACGCATTAACTCTCACCACTGAAGTTCCTGTGATTTACATGCAACAGTTCTGGCACACCGTCTATAAGAACAAGCAGAGCAACAAATACTTCTTTCACTTGGACTACCAACGCTTTGAAATTGGAGCTGAATTGATTCGTAATGCACTCCGAATCTCACCAAGACAACCCAACACAGAATTCATTACTCCACCTGTCCAAGAAGAACTTGTTCTTTTTATCAAACAATTGGGGTATGTTGATCCACTCACCACAATTTCTCAAGTGTTTGTGAACAAACTGCATCAACCCTGGAGGACAACTATGAGCATTCTAAACAAGAGCTTAACTGTCAAAGCCTCAGGGATTGATAGAGCAAGAAAACCAATAACAAAAATACTATGGGGTGTAGTCAAAGCTGAGAATGTTGACTTTGCTGAGTTGTTGTGGGAAGACTTTCGGTTTTAAATCAACAAGCACAAGAATCTAGTAACTAAGCATGAAACAATACCATATCCAAGATTCACCAAGCTCATTATCCGACATATTCTCTCATAAAACCCAAAATTGAACAAACGCTTAGACTCTACACCACACTTGATTGCGGATGAAGTACGGTTAGAGAAATTGAAGTATGCACCTAAGGGTGAATGCAAGCCAACTTTTGGAATGCCAATTCCTGAAGCTATACTGAGCGGTGGAATCAAGGAGACACAGGTTTATGCGGACTATGTGACCAAGTACCCACAAGCACAAACTGCTCCTATGCATGGTATGGGTAAAAGTCTGATGAGAAGAGGTGCAATTCCTACACCTAAGAAGAAGAAAGATGCTGCTCTAAAACATTCAAGATCAATCACTGCTGAAGATAATGTTTGTCAGATCCCGACAAAGCTTTCGAGTATGCTAAGCAAGTCAGTATTGATGAAACTGAGAAACAAGAAAAGGAACGATGAACGAAACACATACATGTTAGAATTGTGCCAGAAAGACAAGTTAACAAAGAGGTCGATGAAGGCTATGAACACCTAAAAGTCAAGCTCAAGACTAAGCAACAACCTTCACCTGAAGCCATGTTACTGTTGAACTTGAAGAAACAAGGAAAAAAAGCAAGAAGCAAGCAATTCTTGAAGAAAGCAAGAGGAAAGATACATGAGAAGGTTCGGGTGCAGCACCAGAATCTCCAGATTATAGCAGCTCCTCTGATGATTCTTCTGAATCTGCAACTGATGACAAGACTGAAAGTGGGAGAGAATCAGATCATGATGAAAGTGACAATGATTCTGAACATGGAGATGAAAGTGACAAGTCTGCTTCTGATGAAGAAAGTACTGAATCTGATGAGTCTGACAACGACTCTAATAATGTTGATGATCAGACAAAAGAGCTTGTGATCAAGCCACTTAATAAGGAACCATAGCAACCACCAAAATCACATTCTAGACACCCGTAAAAAAAATCTTTCATAATCTCGACCAAGCCCCAATATCACTGCCATACTTCCAGCCGAAGAATACACAAGAAACCTATAATGCTCCCAAAACACACGACATACCAAATGTATAAAAGTCCGAGCAGCTGAATGAATAGAACAAACCGAAGGATAAAACAACAATGACCTGTTACTCTTATTTCTTGAAACAATTCAATGAAGAACAAGTCACTCAACTCCACCACTACACCACAACAAAAACAAAGACTAAATGAAGCAGACACATAGCACAACAACTCCTAGCGGTGCAAAAAGTCAATACAAGCTCTGAAGAGAACGAAATCAGGGAAATGATAAGGCATTTGCAAGACTGACCATCTTGAACAACAGAATCGTGCAGACTCCATTGAAGAATCAATTTATGCACATATAGTTAGATCATACATAGTCAGCAAGACAGAGAATGCATAACACACTCTCAGCCCTCCAACTCGCATTGAGTCTCTGACTACACTGCAATTACAAGTAACACTCACTGAGGAATCTGCTACTAGAGATTGCCAACAGCTCTACTATCCACTGAGCGATCTTATATCGCTATCTCTCTAACGATACACACAATGACGTAGATGTCAGATACGAATCACATTGCATACACGACTACAAGAAATGATGTTCCAGCAACACTCTAGACCCCCACACCTGAACTGTCTCTCGCTCTACATTAGTCGCTCCACATATGTACAGTCTGGGATGAGCAATCATATCAAGATAGACTCAGATTCAGCATGAGACTTATGCTATCGATAGACGGACGAGACACTCTGTCACAAGCGAATGATCTGCACTCACACTGCACATGATACTGCGCTATGGCTCGACTCGTTTACAGTTTGAAGACTATAGTGTTGACTTTTTTTTCCCTAATGAAGGGTTTAACTGTTAACTCCCCTTCTTCCGAATACGAGTTCTGTTGGAACACTCCGTCATACTCATTTAGAGCACATTGCAATCTCATTGTTCATTCCAGCACATTGAAGGTTAATGTTGAGTACGCGTTTTACATCTGGAATTATTAAAGTAAGTAGGAAGAGACTGATTTATAATTTCTCTTTTATTTGTTAAAGAGATTGGGACGCCTCTTTCAGTTATAATAAATGATATGTTAAATCCCGAACTCATTAAATCGTAATCATCTTTCTTACGTCATATGAAATAAGGACTGCTCCGTTATGTAAAGTATAATGAATTATAAAATGAGTATGGGCATTAATGCGGTATCCAATGCGTAGACACAAATTACTATGAACTCTGAACACTATAACCTACACGAAGTCTTCTAAACGAGGACTTAAAAACATATATGGGCATACCACTCAGCCGCAATAATCTCACGGCCGTTTCTTCTTGACACTACGTGAAACTCTTCCTGAAGTTTATTTAATTTTTGCCAAGTTCAACGGAATCCGTAACACTCACGATGCTGTTTGCGGAGCGTAACAACTTGAAGTTTACACTCTTGAGCCTAACGGACTTAAGTTCAAATCTCGACACTCAATAGGAAACTAGTGAAAATATTCCAATTCACCGTCCTGAATCAACGGTTATTGTCCCGTATGGTTGCTGTGAGTTTTTTGTTGGGAGATCCTGGTAGTGGGATCATAGATTTGTACTAAGTACTTTAAATCAACTAAGGTGGATGACAACCACCTTAAACATAGATAAGCTATAGATAGTCGATAGTACGAATAATACAGATTGAATATAGGTACATGTTGCAGACCATTAGTACCAATAACCAATTTCATATCATGATACTAATTTAGTGACGTTGCAAGTAAGTTGGATACTTACCTGTCCTTTAAGTCCTCAATCCGTATAGTTAATCATCTGATAACAATCTTAACAAGATAGGCAGAAACTGAGACTCTCCTTACTGCCTTAAGGACATTTATAACGTTTTATATTAGACATGACCCACGCGGACTTACATTTATCTCCCTCTTACGATGTTCACAATTTCAAGAGGTTATCTTCATACAATGCGCTTTATTTACCAACCAATAAATATCCTTTAATTGTGAGAATTCCCAAAGAAAAGCCTATTCTAATAGCTATTATATATCCATGGTCAAGCCTAGCGAATTTATGTATCATTCTAAGAAAAGTGTCGAAAGTCAATCCATTTTTGCTTGAATATAGAGTATATCAGCGCATATGTTCAAATGCCTGGATAGTAAAGTCTTAAGAATACTTTTTCTTAGTCACACTTAAGTCGTTTTCAACCAAACCCAATTCTAATCTCGGGACGAGATTCTCTTTTAAAGGGAGGATGTATTGTTAACAATCCGTAGCAATTTTTCGAAATTATTAAAAGGAGCTATTTCTCGTAATCTATTTGACTTTTTCGATCCTCTGAACTTACCCTTTTTTGACTTTTGGAGTGTCGTTTGTCATTGGTCACATAAAAAGCAAAATTACCCTGGAATAAACGTGACCGGGATAAAATTTTCCCCTGAAACATATTATGATAAATAATAAATCATATTATTTATTACATTTCTCTCAAGGGAAATTATCTGTTAACTTATTTCTGAATCTCGAAATTAACAAAAAATGATATATATCTAATCGTTTCATAGTTGATTTTCAAAAAACGGAACCACAAATCACGTTTTTCACAAAATTCTGGACCACTATGAAGAAAAATATGAATGTAAAACGATATAGTATCAACACAACATTTTTATGTTATTTACCCTAGAGACTTTGAAAAACAGCGACAATAGAGGGCTAAAGAAACATGCCATTCGCAAAAGATTATTTTAAAACTACACACATCGTAACCGACCAAACACAAAAATAATTAAACTTTATATTATAATGTTATCACTATTTATAAATTTAAATAAAAATTATAAATTGAAAATTCATTTAATTATTTTAATTATTTTAAGCCGGTAGTTGAGATAAACGCGAAATATCCGAGTTAAAACTCGTTTTTAATTTTATAACCGAGTCACAAAAAAATAAATAACGATACTAATTTATTTTAATATGTTAAGAAAATATTGTTATGAATACATTTATCAAATAATAAACATCATTTTTTATCGGAAAAAAATGCGAATTGAGAAACACAATGACAGCAAATTTCCGTTAAATATTACAATTCGTATGTCCTGGACTTGCTATTTCTTCTTGTAAATTATCAAGACAATCTGTTAAGTATCGCTCAAACGAGTTCCCTTAACCGAATAAAGTGTCAAAACTATAGTCTTTTAAAATTCTACATAATTCATCCAAACTATGAAGTACTTATCCAATTACTCTTAAAATTGTTTAATTTATAATAAAAAACTTTTATACATTTTTATTTCATTTTTCAATAAATAAAACACAATTCAGTCAAGGAAACACAAAGACTTTAGTTTGAACCCCCACATCTTCTAACTCTTCAGATCTGCGCACCCTCGACCTTGACTTCCGAGTTACGGCCGAGCACGCCGAGGCACATAAAAGTCAAGCGCTATAGTGAAGACCGCACAGCACACAACATGTGAGCGCGTGTGAGCCTCTATCAGTCTCGCGCTGCACACCAAGCACACATGAGATTCATAGAGACACATCCTTCCGTCGATTCCTAAAAGGTTTTCTCTTCACCTACACGGATCTAAAGCCCTATCCTCACCACCACTCGCAAGTAGCCACGCGCCATGTTTTCCCCCCCTCCTGGCAGCCTACATAGCCGTTCGACACCACCCAACAAACAAAACTGCAACCACACGACAACACCACCGAACCACACCCCTTCGCACAGCCATCCTCAACCAACCGACGACACCACAACAACTCACCACCCCTATCACCAAAGCTTTCCATCAAACGTCACCCATCATCTATCACAACCATACCAACCACATTATGCCGCCACAGCCTCCCTTTTTTGTGGCTCATGCTACCATAACTGCCCACGACTATCCCACTCCACCAACCACCGTGACTCATCAGCATCGACATATATTAACACCACAAAGGTGCGCTATTAGTTTTTAAAAATTCCAACAGTAAGTGTAGCGTTGTTTTTGGTTATAACACCAAAGGTGTGCGGGTTTGTAGTCTCAGGTCAAGAGGTGTGCTGCTGGTTTCTCATCACCTGTAAGTTGCGTTTTGTTTTCAAAACAACACCGACAAACGTTTCTATTTGGATGACTAAAGCCCCTACCGAACAAGGTGTTTGTTTGTAGTACCAACCACTGTACCAAGGGATAGTGGTAAGGTTGTTGTTTTTTGTAACACCAATCAGTAGTGTCGTTTGGTTTTATAACCCAAAATTAGGTGCGTTGGCGGTTAATAAAAAGTTTGTCATTCTCGGGTTGGGATTTAGCATCCCAACTAAGGGCTTCTGATTATGTGTTTACAACCAAATGGGTTGAGTCGGTTTTCCCTGCCAGGCCCACGATTTGAGTGGGCGGGTGGTGTGAGGTTTTTCACACGAAAATTAGATGCTTATTGGTTTGTTATAACGCCAAACTGGGGCGTTTGTTGATCAGGAAAAGCTCGTATAGGTGTTGTTTGGTTTGTTATTAGCAATTTGAAGGGAGTTGAGGTGGCTGGGGTTTATAAAGCATTACAGGAGGGTTCTTTTTGGTTTGGTCTTATTAGACGATTAGGTGCTTTTTGTGAGCTAAGAGGTTTTAGCACCAAGGGGTGTGTTTTGGTTCTAAGTGAAGCACGTGAGGAGGTGCTTTTGGGTTTTGTGCAGGATTCCGGCCATAATTGGTGTTTTTGGCTTAAACAAAAATCAGTTCTAGGTGCGTTTGGCGTAGGTAAACCAAAATATGGATGGCGTTGGTTAGTTTTTCACAACAAACAAGTGTGCGTTTGGTTTATTTACACAACTGACAATTATATATCGTAAGGTTTATAAAGATAATATAAAACCAATAAATTACTGGTGGTTAAAATGTGGTTAAAATAAATGATGAAATTGAATTAATTTGTTTGGTCTTTACGATATAATAACATAAAAATATTATTATTAAACAACAGTGTCTGGTGCTTGAAATATTGCTACAACTCTAATAAATTGAGCAACTTATATTGGTTAAGGGAAAAACGATAAGATTTTTGATAGGGGGGAAAACGTTGAGATTTTATGAATATGGGAATCGTTTTATAAACGGAAAGGTCATGACGAAATTTATATAAAATTTCTATATTTAGTATGTTTTACTAAAACTTTTATTATTTTAAACCCGGTAAAAGAGACTAAGTTATATTTTAAAAATATACTAAAAGATAACTATACGATAATCCGATCACGAACGAAACTATACTTTTACAATTGAGACAACAATTTTAGCCACGACCCGTCGAGGAAACGAAATGTAAATTTATAAAATATTATTTTATATTTTATAATTGTCAGCTAGAAGATAACATAATAATTGTTGTAAAAGCTTTATAAACATCGTTTAACTTAATTGGTAATCTTAAAACGTACGATTACGTTTATACAAGAACTTTTTATTTAATTAAGTGGTGATTTCAGAAAACGAGTCAAACTAATTGGTTTAATTATTTTACTCACACTTATTATATAATACTTGCAAAGCATTATATACGTCACATTAATCTTCAGATTGTTTGTAATTGTTATATAACTCACGGTACGAGTTATATAAGGGTTTATTTTTATATGTAATATATAAGGAATATATTACACACGTTGCGTTACTTTTCGATTTATTTTATTTAACCAACCACCAAACTATTACAACTTTAAATCTAAATCTTTATCAACGTGTCACGTTGATGTGTCTATTCATCGGGAAACCCAAATTCATTATCCTAGGCTAGTGGGACTTAGCAGTTAAGTTAAGCTGCAACTTCTTGATTGAGCCGCTTCGTCTTCCGTTATGTCGGGCATATTAGATGCCTATCTGTCAATCGTTCTACAACATCAATGTGAGTTTCATAACCTCGCTTTTCAATCTTTTGAATGTTTATAAACCCGCGAGGGGGATACATGCTTGTCTACAAACTCTTATACTTACTCGGTTACCTTATAACAATGTGATTGTTTTTAAAGGATATTGTGAGTTTATAGCCCCACGTTTTACTTGTTTTACATATATTTTGGGGTGAGAACATGCTTGTGCAAATCTGTTTGCAAACTCAATTACATGGTCGATTTCATACGTGTTTACATGAATGCTTACAAACTCATTTACATGGTTGATTACCTGTTTGGTTTACATACTCATTTATATATCTCGCGAGGAGATACAATACTTGGTTTAATTTTTGAACGTAAACACATACTATACTTTTATGATTACGGATTAGCTTAGGTTGCATGAACTGTAAATCACTACAACCTCATGAACTGTAAATCACTTGGAGGGTGAGCGCGAATGTTATGAAATAGATCTATTCGGGTGTGATCCCCGTTCGGGTGATTAGCTATCACTGGGCAAACGAACGTTATAGCATGTTGTCTACGCGAATGCTATAAAATAGATCTATTCGGGATTGACAATCCCCGTTCGGGTGATTAGCTATCACTGGGCAAACGAACGTTATAACATGTCGGATTACGATTGGTTGGGCCTACAGGGCCCACAATACTTACATATGAACTCTTACTGTTATATTAGTGCATCAGTTTCATGAACTTAGAGTAATTGTAATCATTGTTTTATACTCACATGGATATTTACTGTGCCTTGAATAAAGTGGCAATACATACTTGAAACATTTTGGTGACATTAAATTGGTCATGCATTCTTTATAAATCTTTGGGATAAGATTGGTACTTTTGGTGACATAAAATGTGTCGTGCATTCTTTATAAATCTTTGGGATTTTTACATGGTACTGTGATGACACAGTGGACAAATACATTCATTTGAAACTTACATTCATATTTAAACTAACCTATGAACTCACCAACTTTATGTTGACCGTTTTAAGCATGTTTTTCTCAGGTGATATAGATACTTGGCTTACTTGAAGTGCATTGGAGTCTATACATTCAAGTTTTTCATGGTGATGCAATTATGGGACAAATGTCTCTATTCAATTTCATGGAAATCAATGAGATTATTTACAAACGACACATTTAGAGGTCGTTCTCGTGTATCTAGCGCTGTGTATTATGAAGTAACTCCCTCGGACATACTTCTGCTGCGACACGCATTTTTGGCGGTGTTATAGATTGGTATCAGAGCCAGGTTATAGAGAAAATTAGGTGCTATTTTCCCTTAAGGCTATAGTCGTTTTCGCAAATATTGCATCACAACAAACATTTTCAAAGTGCATACACACTACTTGCTTTTGTGCTTACATTACGTGCGCATTAAGTGCTTACATGACATACATATATGTAATATATATGCATTATCATCTTTTGGTATATCGCACGTTTGTTCTATATAAGAGATATTTATATAAATACCAGAGCATTTCTTAAGACATTGTGAGTTGCACAATGGTCTCAATTATACCTCAGACATTGTGAGCTATACAATGGTCTTATCTTGCTTCTTAGACATTGTGAGTTGCGCAATGGTCTCACTTCGTTCTCAGGCATCGTAAGTTATAACATGGTCTCTAATGAATTTATTTTTTTCATAGCTTTTATACTATATTGTATTACAAGGGCCGTCATAATTTTGTTGCTGGGAATTATGGTATGATGAATCTAAGTATTACAAGTCTTGTATGGGCGAGACTTGTAATATGAGGATTGATATGATAATTGCTATGTAAACAAAACCCGTCACAGTTCTGTTTACATAGATTTATGTGTGAATCTAAGTATTACAAGTCTTGTATGGGCGGGACTTGTAATAGGAGGATTGATATGATAATTGCTATGTCGACTCGTTTACGATTTTGAAGACTATGTGATTTCCCTAATAGTTTTACTCCCCATCTCCGAATACGAGTTTGGAACACTCGTCCCATACTCATTAGAGCACATGCATCGTCATGTCATCCATCACCTTGAAGGTTATGTGAGTACGCTATTACATCGGGAATTATTAAGTAGGATGATTTATAATCTCTTTATTTGAAAGGATTGGGACGCCTCTTCAGTTAAATAAAGATATTGTAAATCCCCGAACCATAAGTTTATCATTTCTTACTTACATAAATTAGGACGCTCCTTTATGTAAGTAATGAATTATAAATGAGTGGGCTTAATGGTATCCAATGTTACACGAGTATGAACTCGAACACGATAACCACCGGAATTCGTCAAGAGGACTTAAAAACATAATGGTGTCATACCACTCAGCGAAAATCTCAAGGCCTCATTTGAACTACGTGATCTCTTCCTGAAGTTATTAATTTTGCCGTTACGAATCCTTACAATCACGAACTGTTTGCGGAGCTAACAGACTTATTACACTCTTGAGCTAACGGACTTAGTTCAATCTCGAACTAGGAAACTAGGTATAATATTCCATCACCGTCTGTTACGGTTATTGTCGTTATGGTTACTGTTGTTGGGTCCTGGAGTGGTCCTAGATTGTACAAACTTTATCAACTAGGTGATGAAACCCACCTTAAACAAGATAAGCATATGTCGATATAGTATTCAGTTGAATTATTCATTGCAGACCAATAGTACACCAATTTAAGTCATGATACTATTTAGTACTGCCAAGTAAGTTGGATACTTACCTCCTTTAGCCTCATCCGTTATTAATCATCGAACATTACAGATAGCAGAAACGAGACTCTGCCTTAAGACATTTATAACTTTATATAGACATACCCACGCGACTACACTTTCTCCTTTGACGTGTTCACTATTAAGAGGTTTTCTTCATAAAGCGTTTATACCAACCATAAATCTTGTAATGATATTTCCCTAAGATACCTATTCTAATGGATTAGATATCCTGGTCAACCTAGCGAACCATTTTAGTTATTAAGAAGGGTTGGCGAGGCATCCGATATTGCTGAAAAGTTATCAGCGTCATGTTCAACTGGTTTAGTAAATCTTAAGTCTTTTTCTTAGTCACACTAAGCGGTTAACACAAATTTAATCTCGGGACGAGATTTCTTTAAGGGGTAGGTACTGTAACATCCGGGAATTTTCGAAATTTTAAAGGACTATTTTAATCTTTGACTTTTCGAGTCTGACTTGACCTTTTTGACTTTTGGTCGTTCATTGTCACATAAAAGCAATTACCGCGTGACCGGTAAAATTTTCGGAACATATTTTAAATAATAAATCATATTTATTATTACATCTCTCAAGGGAAAGTTATTTTTAACTTATTTGATTCGAAAACGAAAAATGATATATATTAATTCATAGTTGATTTATCAAAAACGAACCACCAAATCACGTTTTCACAATTCGGACCCTAAAGCAATTTGATGTAAAACGATATTTCAAACAACTTTTTAGTTTTACCCGAGACTTGAAAACAAGCAGAAGAGGGCTAAAACAGCCTCGCAAAAGTTTTAAAAACTGCACACAACGGGTACCGACACACAAAAATAATTAAATTTATTTTTAATTATCACTATTTATTTAATAAAAATATTAAATAAAATCATTTAATATTTTAATTATTTAAGCGTTGTTGATAACGCGAATATCCGAGTTAAAACTCGTTTTTATTTTAACCGAGTCACAAAATAAATAACAGATATTTATTTTAAATGTTATGAAAATATTTATGAAATACTATCAAATAAATACTCATTTTTATCGGAAAAATGATTTGGAACACAATGACGCAAATTTCGTATTTTAAATCGTCCGTTAAGTCGCTCAAACGAGTCCCGAACCGATAAGTGTCAAAACTATATTAAAAATTCTACATAATTCATCCAAAACTATTGAGACTTATCACTTACTTTAAAAAGTTTTAATATAAATAAAACTTTTATATCATTTTTATTTCATTTTACAAATATAAACACACACACCCCTCACTTCTCTCTATCTCCCTCAATTTGTCCGGCCACCGCCGGCCAACCCTCCGCCACCACCGCCGCCGTCGCCGGCCACCGAAAAACTTTTCCGGTGAGATTTCCGGTCGGAATCCAAAAAGGTTTCTCTTTACCGGATCTACCCGATCCCCACCACCACTCGCGGCCACGCGCCGTTTTTTCCCCCCCTCCGGCTGCCACAGCCTTCGCCACCACCCACATCCACCACACGACAACACCACCACCCCCGCTGCTTACTCACCACGACGCCACACAAACAAACATCACCACCCTATTCACACATCTCCATCAACGTCACCATCATCATCACAACCATACCACCACAGCCGCCACAGCCTCCCTTTTTGGCTGCTACCCCACGACAGCCCCCCCACCACCACCGTCCTCATCATCATCGTCATCATATAAGCACCACAAGGGTGCGCTTTGTTTTAAAAATTCACACAGTAGGGTGCGTTTGTTTTTGGTTATAACACCCAAAGGTGCGCGGGTTTGTGGTCTCAGTCAAGAGGGTGCGGCTGGTTTCTTATCACCGTAAGGGGTGCGTTGGTTTCAAAACAACACCACAAACGGGTGCGTTTGGTTGACTGCCACCACCACAAGGGTGTGTTTGGTAGTCACCACTACCAAGGGGTGTGTTTGGTTTGGTTTTGTAACACCATCAGAGTGCGTTTGGTTTTATAAACCCAAAATAGGTGCGTTGGGTTTATAAAAAGGGTGCGTTCGGGTTGGGTTTAGCAGCCCACAAGGGGCGTCTATTTTGTAGTTTACACCAAAGGGTGAGTCGGTTTTCTGCCGCCCACGAGGGTGCGGGTGGTGTGTTTTCACCAGATTAGGATGCGTTTGGTTGTGATAACGCCAAACAGGGGCGTTTGGTTGAGCAGGAAAAGCCGTATAGGGGTGTTTGGTTGTTATAGCAGATTAGGGGTGTTTGGGTTTATTAAAGCAGTAAGGGTGCGTTTGGTTGGTTTATTAGGCTTGCGGGTTAGGTTGTCGGTCTGGCTAAGGGGTTAGCACCAAGGGGTTGTGTTTGGTTACTAAGTGACGCCGACGAGGGTTCGTTTGGTTTGGCAGGATTCGCCATTGGGTGTGTTTGGCTTAACAGAAAATCAGTTAGGGTGCGTTTGGCCGTGTAAACAAAATATGGTGCGTTTGGTTAGTTTTCACAACAAAAAGGGTGTGTTTGGTTTATACAAAACGACAATTATATATCGTAAGGTTTTAAAGATATATTAAAACCGGATAAATAATGGTGGTTCAATGGTTAAATAAATATGATTATTTTTTTATTTTTAATTGTGTCGGTTTAGATTTAATAACATATAAATATTATTTTATAAAACACGTTGAGGCTTGGATATATTGACACGCTAATAAATTGCAAAACAAAATTATAATTGGTTAAGGGGGTGTTGGGGGGGGTGTGGAAGGGGGGAGGGGGGGGGGGGGGGGGGGGGGGGGGGGGGGGGGGGGCGGGGGTTGGGAGGAGGGAGAGGAGGGGGAAGGGGGGAAAATGAGGGGGGAGGGTGAATGGACAGGGGGGGGGAGGGGGGGGAGGGGCGAGAGGGGAACGAAAGGGGGGGGAAGAAGGGAGACGGGGAGGGGGGGAGGGCGAAGGGGGAAGGGGGAAAGGGGGGGGAAAGTGGAGGGGGGGGGGAGGGGGGGGGGGGGGGGGTGGGGGGAAGTGGGGGGGGGGGGGGGGGGGATGGGGAGAGGGGGGGAGAGGAAAGGGGGGTGGTGGTGGGTGGCAGGGGGGCGGGACGGAGGGGGGGGAGTGGGAGGAGGAGGGGGAGGGTGGAAGGGGTAAGGGGAAAAGGGGGGGGGGGAGGAAAGCGGGAGGGGTTGTGAAAGGAAGGAGGGGGGAAAATGGGGGGGGAGAAGGGGGAGCGGGGGGTGAGGGGAAAAGGGGGGGGGGGGATGGGGGCGGGGGAAATAAAAGAAAGTTGGGGGGGGAGGGGGGGGGAGAAGGGGAAGGGGAAAACGCTAAGATTTTTATGAATCTGGGAATCGTTTTTAAAGAAAGTCTATGACGAAATTTATATAAAATTTACATTTAGTATGTTTTACTAAACTTTTATTATTTTAACCGGTTTATAAGAGACTAGTTATTTTAAAATTATACTAAAAGAATAAATATACTATTAATTCCGATCCACGATCAGTAACTTATACTTTTACAATTGAGACAACAATTTTAGCCACGACCCGTCGAGGAAACGAAATGTAAATTTATAAAATATTATTTTATATTTTATAATTGTCAGCTAGAAGATAGCATAATAATTATTGTAAAAGCTTTATAAACATCATTGAACTTAATTGGTAATCTTTAAAAAGTAGGATTTACGTTCCTATACAAGAACTTTCTTATTTAATTAAAGTTGGGATCTTCAGAAAACGAGTCAAACTAATTGGTTTAATTATTTTACTCACACTTATTATATAATACTTGCACAGCATTATATACGTCACATTAATCTTCGGATTGTTTGTAATTGTTATATAACTCACGGTACGAGTTATATAAGGGTTTATTTTTATATGTAATATATAAGGAATATATTACACACGTTGCGTTACTTTTTGATTTATTTTATTTAACCAACCACCAAACTATTACAACTTTAGATCTAAATCTTTATCAACGTGTCACGTTGATGTGTCTATTCATCGAGAAAACCCAAATTCAGTGATCCTAGGCTAGTGGGACTTAGCAGTTAAGTTAAGCTGCAACTTCTTGATCGAGCCGCTTCGTCTTCCGTTCGTGTTGTGCATATTAGATGCCTATCTGTCAATCGTTCTTCAACATCAATGTGAGTTTCATAACCTCGCTTTTCAATCTTTTGAATGTTTATAAACCCGCGAGGGGGATACATGCTTGTTTACAAATGCATTTACATGTTTGATTACAAATTGGTTCACATACTCTTTTACATAGCTCGCTATGGGATATATTACTTGACTTCATTTTTGGTCACAAATATATGTACTTTACCTTTGAAAGGATTACGGATTAGCTTAAGCGGATTGAACTGATGACAAAAACGGTACTGCCCGGGTGTTCTTGGAGGGGACACCGGTAACGGGAGTACATATTTTTTAAATCACCGCCCGGGTGTTCTTGGAAGGGACACCTGTGATGGGCATATATATAAGTCTACGTCACATCCTCATGAACTGTAAATCACTTGGAGGGTGAGCACGAATGTTATGAAATAGATCTATTCGGGTGTGATCCCCATTCGGGTGATTAGCTATCACTGGGCAAACGAACGTTATAACATGTCGGATTACGATTGGTTCGGCCTACAGGGCCCACATAACTTACATATGAACTCTTATTGTTATATTAGTGCATTAGTTTCATGAATTTAGATTAATTGTAATCATTGTTTTATACTCACATGGATATTTACTGTGCCTTGAATAAAGTGGCGATACATACTTGAAATATTTTGGTGACAATAAATTGGTCATGCATTCTTTATAAATATTTGGGATAAGATTGGTACTTTTGGTGACATAAAATGTGTCGTGCATTCTTTATAAATTTTTGCGATTTTTACATGGTACTGTGATGACACAGTGGACAAATACATTCATTTGAAACTTACATTCATATTTAAACTAACCTATGAACTCACCAACTTTATGTTGACCGTTTTAAGCATGTTTTTCTTAGGTGATATAGATACTTGGCTTACTTGAAGTGCATTGGATACTATACATTCAAGTTTTTCATGGTGATGCAATTATGGGACAAATGTTATATCAATTTCAAGGAAATCAATGAGATTATTTTCAAACGACACATTTAGAGGTCGTTCTCTTGTATCTAGCGCTGTGTATTATGAAGTAACTCCATCGGACATACTTCCGCTGCGACACACATTTTTTGGGGGTGTTACAACGGTGGTTAGCTGTCGTTGACTGCCGCCGTTGACCGTCACTGCCACCGTTGACCGCCGCCGTTGACCGGTGGTCCAGTGGTGCCTCCTGTGACGGTGCCGAAAAAGTGATTACACCACGTGGCACCACTCAGGTGGTGACACGTGGCATTCTAATGATTGGAGTACGAGGTACTGTTCATAGGATTGCAGGTACGAGGTTTCTAGAAGGCTACGTGGCAAACTCTCATTGGTGGATCCAGCTAGCGTACGAGGTACGCTGTATGATAGCATTTGGGACGAAATGACGAAAATACTCCCCGGATGCGTCTGGACCACCTGAAATGACGAAATTGCCCCTCCCCACTTGGGCTATAAATACATCTCACGTAGCAGCAACAGGGGTTAGTTAGGATTTTATTTTTTTCTAGTTTACTCTCAAAAAAGTAGTATAGATTTATCTTATTTAGTTTAGCTTATTAGTATTTTTGTAAAAGCTTTTTTAAAGCTTATTTAGCTTATTGTAATCAAGATTTTGAGCTTATTATTGAAGATGTTTGAGGTTGGTTTTTATTAAATGCTTATTATTTCTTAATGCTTATTTCTTATGCTTATTCTTTTACTCTTTCTTTTCTTTTGCTTATTTCCAAATAAGCTCATGCTTATAGCTTATTTTTGGATCCCATCTCTTAAGCTTATATTCTAATTAGCTATTTCCATAGCTTATTTAGACTAGCTTATTTTTTGTTGTTTTCGATTTAGAGCTTTTCGAGTGAGCTTATTTTGGCTTATTTTTCAATTGCTTATTTTTATTCAAGCTTATTTTTTTTAATATAGATCTAATCCTTAATCATACCCGATCCGAGTTCACTTGATTGAACACCTTAGTTTCGGGTGGATTAGATCTAAAAATAATAGATCTTATATTTTTAGCTTATTTTCTAGCATAAAGTTTGTTGCTTTTTTAATTCTAGCTTATTTTTCTTAGATCTAAATCTTTAAATATACCCTATCCATGTTCACTTGATTGAACACCTTTGTTTTGGGTAGATTTAGATCTAAAGTTTTCATCTTTTTATTAGCTTATTGTCTTTAGAATAAATTCTAAAATAGCTTTTGCTTATCTCATCTTTTTCTCTTTTCTTGTCTTTACTTTTTCAAAAGTGCTTATTGTTTGATTAAGCTCGATTCGAATGCTAAAAAGGGTGTCATGAGTCTCCTACTCGACTTATTCATTAAGTCTTGAGCACCTTTATCTTCGAGAGCTTATTATTTAGCTTAATTAGTCATAAAGTTCTAAACTTTACTAGTTTTTCTTATAGCTTATTAATCTAGGGCTTATTTCGAATGGTACTTGTAGCTTATTTGAGAAATGGCTTATTTATAAGCTTTTATTCTTCATCATTTTTTCGAAAAAGCCTTGATAGCTTTTTAGCTTATTCTAGTTTTTATTTCAAAAGTAGTTTTTTTATATAGATTTAATCTAGTTTTATTTTTACAAAAATTAGTTTTCAAAATAACATATTTTTCTAAAAAAGTTTTCATCTTATTAGCTTTTTTTGTCTTAACTTTTCATGTCTTATTTCTTATTCCATCCTTTTTCATCTAAGGCCGGAGCTTAAGGGTCTTATAAGGTTGATAAATAGATAAAGTTTTTATCTTTATAGTTTTTATGAAAGTAATTAGTAGATAAAGTTGACACCTTTATTTGCTAATTAGTGAAGTAGAGCTTAAAAGTGATAAACTTATTTGTTTATTAAGTTTGTAAGATCGGGTGGTTATCGTTTATTTGCGGCTCTTCAATTTGGTTTCATTTTCTATCATTTTTCAATTAATTAGTGTAGATTTAATTAGTTATTTTATAAAATGTTTGCTTATTTTATATTTGCCATGCGTAGTGAGTAGTTTAACTTGTGTTTGCTAAGTGATTAGTGATTTGGAATTTAAGTGCGGTTTTAAAAAGGTTTAAAAAAATTAATAGTCAATTTACATACCGTCATTTACTTTTAATGCAATTTAAATACTTGTCATTTATTTTAAAAAGCATTTTACTTTACTTGTCATTTAATTTCTTGCAACTTGTTTTCTAAGGATTTTTATTCGTTAAACCTAAGCCCGCACTTAAGGAACATTTCACGTCACTTAGCAAGCATATTTGTCATTTATATCAATTTTAGTATAATCTTTTAGTTTTTAATCTTAGAATTAATATTAGTTTAATTTTTAGTATAAAAATAGTTTAAAACCAAAACCAAAATATTTGTCATTCAAGCACCAAACGAAACATTCTCATGAATTTCAATTCATCTCTCGCCGTGGAAACGACACTCGGAAGATAGACTATTATTTTTCCTAAAGTAATTGTCTTATCTGACGGGATATACTATATATTAAGAAGATCGTTGTTGTCACTTCATAAATTTCCGCAATTGTCTTCAATTGATGATGATTATTGAAAGAAAGGCTTCCAGATGGGTTAATAAGGTATAAAGAAGTTTAATCTTTATTGCAAGATATGGTCTCTATCAATGTTACATCAGGTGTTCCAGTGATATGGGAAAGAGTGCACGATTTTTCACTTGGATCGAAAGCTATCAACAGCAAAGATTAAATCTCACTGGCACCCAACAATTACATTCCAGGAATTGAAGGAATATTGAGGTGTTTTCTATTGTCTATGGCCCGTACATGGAATCATTTACACTAATAGCAAGAAAGAGAAAAGGGTGATGAGACATTCAGAGATACATAAGTTTTGTGATGCAACACTGAGAAGAATTACTTGAAGGACTAAAGAGTTATTATAATGATGTAAGGTATGGTATGTGCAAAAAGAACTCAAAATGATGAAGTTGGAGTTCTTAAGTGTTTGAAGAAGAGATTGAAGTTCGATTGAATTATCGAGATCAAATGAGAAGATGGGAGATGTACGTGAATGGAAGACCACTTGGACTAAGGAGGGAACGCCCAGAATAATCGACCCTTAGGGGGAGATTGTTAGGTTTATGGAAAAGTGTCGATTATGTGGTTTTATTATATTTTGTTATTAGACTTTATTTTGTTTAGTTTAATATAGCTTGTAATAAGGTTTATTATGCTTTAAGTAAGAAATAGCATAATAACCAAAGTCTAGGGACTAGTATTGACAAGTTAGGAAAATAAGGAAGGGAAGCCTCCCTCCTTGCCTATATATAGCCTTCTTAAATCTTCTTTAGAGGTGATGCTTGTAATTACTCTAATTTTCCCTCATAATAATATTTGAATGTTCCCTTTACTTGCTCATTCTCTATAATCTTTCATGTTGATATTTTAAGATCTCCCCCCCCCCCCCCCCACACCTCCACAACCCACCCCAAAGAATGTTAGTGATCAAAAGATTTAGAGGTAGAGAAAAGAAGATGTTTAGAGAGAGAAAGTTTTATCTGAAAATTTTCTGCTAAGAGTGTATGATTTTTTGCTGCGGATGGAGTAGTATTTTTTAGGCAGAAAAACCAACGGTAACTAGGGGGCGGTCCCGGTGGTCCTAGATATATCTGGGGGCCGCCAGGCCTATAAAGGGGCCACCCAGTAGACTATGCTCATGTTTTTGTCTTTTTGTGAGGAATGTTGTATCTGGTATAGAAGCTTCCATTTTGGATGGAAAACCATATTCAAATTTTATTATTTAAATAAACCATTTTCTTTTATTTAAAAATGATTTAATTATGTATTTTATTTTGAAACATACTTTTGTGAAAATGTAATGTAGAAAAAAATTATTTTATTGTTCACTAATCATGCTAATGATTTTGTTTGTTATACCCTTAAGTGATTAATCTTTGAAATGATATTTTACGACTTATAATTTGTAAATAGTTTATTTTTACTTGTAAGTTGTTACATTTTGTTATTATCAAAAGTTGAGAGGTAAAATAAAAATGTAAAATAACGTTTTTAGACATTATTTGTATTAAACAAATCTCCCTTTTTGTTTATGACATAATTTATCTCATTTTGTATAAATTAAAGGTTTCAAATTATTAATGAGTTTTATTCCATTTCTCCCCCTTTTTGTCGAATTCAAAAAAATGATCGTCAAATTTTGTTGAAGAGTAGAAAGAAGTTGACGATATCATGACTCACACCTTGATGTTTGCTCCCCCTTTGTTTGGGGCACAAAGGATCGATCTTACGAAATTGTTTGCTACAAATAAAGTTTGAGTAGAAGTGCAAGAAAAATATCTTCCAACAAGTAGCAATATAGCAATTTATGCAATAAAACATAAAGTGGCTTCATTCATTACTTAATAAGCTCATACAAGAAGCATTGATTGCAATGAAAATAAAACTAAGACTTGACAAAGAAATATTCATTCATACACTACATTACAACTTAAACATACTACAAAAGGTAGATAAAAATATCATGGCATAAGTCCTAGATGATCCTTAATTAATAGGATATGTCTTAGAATCTAAAGGGTTTGGGTAAACAATTATGAGATGATATGTATTAATTTTCAAAGTGAGGGAAGAGAGTGAATTCATGGTGGGTGAGTGAGGAGATACTCAAAGTGAGCAAACATTAGGTTCATTCATCCCTAAGAGAATAAGTAAGATCACGGTTGTGAAACAACAAAGACATGTTGACCTTGATAGTCCGGTTAGTTAAAGTTGATGGGGATGACCCATGGAGAGGTGGTTGAGGTTGTGGTTATGGTGAAGGTGGTGATGGAGTATCAAGAATGTGATTAAGAGGAGTGATTGGTGACAAAGAAAGTGTGATATACAATGACGAATGACTTTGAAGTGGTTGAGGGTTTAAAGGTTAGGGGGACACATCGAGATGTTGTCAAGACAAAACGGGTTTAGAAGGTGAGGAGAAGTTGGTTCATTTGATGATGGTGGTAAAATTTGAAGTTTTGATTGAAAATAAGAATATGTGTTCTCTTGACTTGATGAGGTTTGATTGGTTGATGGAGTTTTTGATGGTGCATTTGGAGCAGTTAGAGATGAAGAGGTTGAGGTAGGAGAAGGTGTGGTGGTGACATCTTCATCACTAGAAATGTTAACAAATAATTGTCTAGGAGGGATTATGGTTAGTTTGATTTTTATTGGAAGGGTTAGAAGAAAAAAAAGCTGAGTGGAATTAATGAGTAGAATGGTTTAAAGAAATAAAACGAGGATGATAAGAAGAGTGAGAAGGATGCTTATTTAATTAGGAAGGATAGGATCATGTAGAAAAGCATGAGGTTTAAGGGAATAGATTCCATAAAGTGTTTAGCAAAATGCATGAAGTGTAGCTAGGCCTTAAGAAAGGAATAGTCATCTGCACTGATAATCAGGTCATCATAGTAGAATTTTCTGTGTCTCTGATGGCGTTCCAATATATGATTGGCGGTCCCAGATTTATTTAGGGGCACGGGGGCGTTATCTGGAGACAGGAAAATTTTCCAGTTTTTCCTGTACAGAAAAAGTTTCCTAGATTTTCTCTTTTTCAGTCAATCTTATTTTATCATGAATCATCTAATACTTAATAATCAAATTCACAAATCACTATCCTAAATTCTATTAAAGAAGCACATGTAGCTAATTGATCAAGTTTTAAGATGCATCGTTTCATATAAGTTACCATAGTGTATCATGGTGCAGGCAAACACTGGGTTTAAGATGATATAAATGAATTGATCTTCCAGGTAAAGTTATTTTGCCTGTACTACATTATAATTGAGCACTAAATAGAACAGTGTCTAAGTACTTAATTATAATAATTCGTAAAATCAGTTCTTGCAGTTATGACGGTGCTAATCTATACGGGGCGTGTGCCACAGGCGCAGAACCTGGGACCAAGTCGATTTGAAATTCAACTTTTCGCGTTGGTGGTAATCCAGGCAAGTCTTCTAGAAATACCTCCGAAAAGTCCCGTATAGTCGGCACGTCCTCAAGTCGCTTCTGCTCTGACTTATCTTTGGTTTCCTTCTTCGTAACTTGTGCCAAAAAAATTGGGCAACCTCTCTTGATATATTTCTGAGTCTTAGTTCACGATATAATGCTCAACTTTGACTTCTCTCCTTTCCCGTCTCTATCACCTTGAATTATCAAAACTTTATCTCCATAGGGAATTCGCACGATCTTCTCATCACAAACGATCATCGCATGACGGTTCGCTAACCAATCCATGCCAATGATGATGTCAAAACTACCAAGTTCTACTGGCATTAGGTCACGTACAACCTCTAAGTACGGTATTAGTTTTAGAAATTCTTCCGTCGGCTAATTCAACAGCATAGCTAACGTCTAAGGTATCAGGGGTTACATCAAGCAAAGTACTAAAAGTAGTCGACACAAAACTTCTATCGGCGCCTAAGTCAAATATCATAGAAGCATAATGGTTATTGAGAAGAAATGTACCCTTGGTGACATTTGACTCGGGGTTAGCGTCTCCTCCACCTAGCACATATGCTTTTCCTCTTGCTTTACCAACACCATTCTTGTTTCCATGGTTTTGATCTTTCAGCTTTGTGCAATCACTCCTGTAGTGTCTTTGCCATCAAAACAGGTTACAACCTTCTGATTCACTACTTGACCCCTCTAAGTAGAAGTAGTAGAATTTGTGACCTTACAATCCCGGGTCAAATGCCCAACCTCTCACAGTGCATGACTTACATTTGTTGCGGAGAGGCAACGATCCATTATACGGTTTTTTCTTATTGTTGCCAGCCGTATAGGCTCTTGCCACATTCTAACCTCTAACATTTGGCCTTTTGAATTGGCTGCTGTCCACGGTTGTCTCTCTGATTGACCTTCAATCTTCTTTTGTTTTTAGCATTTTTCACAGCATATCCCTTCAACTTTTGGTCCATTAGTTGTTGGCTATACGAACATCATCTTGGAGTCTTACAGGTTCAGCAGCAATTACATTCCCTTGGATGTTATCGGGGAGACCTCCAATGAATTTCTCAACCCGACCCTCCTCCTCAGGGACCATCTTGGTGCACATCATAGTCAACTCTTGAAATCTCTTAGTATAAGCGGCCAAATCATTGTTCTTCACGGTTAAATTCTACAGCTCAGATTCCATCTTTTGAATTTCATTTCTTGGGCAGTACACTTCAGCCATTAGCTTCATGAGCTCTCTCCATGACATGGAAAATGCAGCCTCAGCTCCAATAGTCCTCTTATGTGAGTTCCACCAAGTTAGTGCACTGTTTAACAGTGTGCAAGTAGCATACTTGACTTGGTATTTCCTTAGACAATTGCTGATATGGAACACTGTTTCCATCTTCTCAAACCACCTGATCAACCCAACAACTCCTTCCGTTCCCTTGAAGTTGAGTGGTTGAAACTTCATGAAGTCTTGGTATGTACACTCTCGAGCAACAGGCCTAGCATCCCTATTATTCTCATTTGGGTTCTCATTTCCGCCATTTCCATTCTCACCATTTCCATTTCCACCATTTCCATTATCGCCGTTACTGCTGTTTTGGCTTTGATTCTTAACCTCGAGAGCATTGGCAGAATGGGTTGCCTCATAAGCAGCCAACGCTTCTTCCACTCGTCGGTTAATGAGTTCTTTGATTGCCTTCGGGGTCATACCAGAACGAGTGATAGTTATGTTCTACAGAACAAGACATAGCATACGGTAAGATTCGATACGAGATATAGCAATTATAAATGGTAAATAAGGTTTATATAGGAAAATACAATAGAATATGTTTTGCCAGAATAAGTAAATAACAATAAAGATGAATACGCGAGAGAATCAAAACAAGCTTTTCATATCATATATAAAAGCATCAGTCTGTTACATTCAACCCATAATGGGGGACTTGATTTACGCTAAAACTACTAACAACTGGTTCTACTATTAGCCCAAAGTCCATACACAACATCATGGACGAAACCTAAGCGTCTCACAGCGAATGTCTCCAATCTCCTAAATCACATCCTGTCATAGTAACAGAACCTACGGATCTGCCTAAGCTCACTCTCTATAAATCTCACGCGTCGCCAAAACCTATCGGCTCTTGCTCTCTCCATCATCATGGTGCCTCGAAGTCTCGCGTTGCTCCTCTCCAAGAACGCAACCTGATCAAGTAAGCTAGCTTTCTCTCCACCAGCAATTAAACTCCTCAACACTAACTCTTTTTGTCCCGTCTCAATGTCCTCTATCCTCTGAAGAGGTATCTCTATAACACGATCATAAATATCCTACAAACCCTCCTCAACCTGCTTTAAATGCTCTATAGCATCGGGCATAAGCATAGAATCAGGGATATCAATCCTGGCAACCACATCTACTCAAACCTCCATAGTACCTCTATCACTGGACTCGACCTCGTCCTCAACCTCGTCCTCTACATCAATCCCAACATTAACCTCCAAATCAATACCTGCATCAATCCCAGTCACAACATCCCTATCTACTGCAACCTTAACAGCTGTAGCATCAGCCTCAATGTCCTCTAACACATCTGTATCAATGTCCTCCTCAACACTATCCTCTAGTGAAATAGAATCCCTAAACCTCTTGCGAGGTGGAAGAAGATCAGCACGAGAAGGAACTAAAGCTCTCGTAGCATGGATAGATGAAGTCACGGTAGCAGCAGGGGACCTGCATCTCTTGCGAGATGGCCCAACAGATGACTCGGAAGAAGAATCTATAGCTGACGACTCGGATGTCGTCGGTGGATACATGATAGATAATGGGGCAGACCTCCAACAGAGATAGGCCTCGCTACACCGTGGAGTCTTAGCAAGTGATGGATGAACAAATCTCGATGGTGTAGATAAATCAGCATCGGTGGTGTCTAATGGTGTATGTCCGGATAAGGAATGACCCGAAATATAATGCCCAGATGATGAATGATCTGAAGATGAATGACTCGATGATGATCTGGAAGTAAAATGATCCAAGTGATGTGATGTGTACCTCAATGCTAAACGATGAGAAGGTAAAGGTCTAACCAACTTCCTTGTGGTCAATGTCCTACATGGCCCACCAGGATGAGTACGGTAAAGTCGACCAATAGGAATGTCCTCCCCGGGTCGGATAAGAATAGCTCGTCGTCGACGAATCTCGGGTAGGGCAACAACATGTGCAAGTGGATACTCAGATAATGGTGCAACAATAGCAGATGGTGCAGGTAAAATGGGAGCATTAGGGATCTCTGGAATAGAAGTAGTAGGTGATACATGCCTCTCGGGTATCTCAGTATCTGACTCTGAATCGTCTGAACACAGCAAAGGTGAAACCATAGGTGCTACAGATACAGGAGGTGGTGAACTCTCTGATGGATCAGCCTCTGACGATGAATGAGTATCAAGCTCGAGCACCGCGGCAGGTGAGGCAACTGCAGCCGCCCCCACCTCCGGTGCAACCGGGACCTTAACAGAAATAGAATTGATAAGGATAACTCGCGGAAAAGAGGATCCTACACTCTCGACTGATACGTCTGAAGAAATAGAAATAACCGGAGCTGCCATAACCAGCACAAGCAAGAGTTTATATAAATCCCCTTTATATCAAACCATGCCAATGCGTGCAATGCAGGAAAACTATAGATGTAAGGTATAGTCATGGCAAAATTATACGTAATATAATTATGGAAGTGTATTATAATTAATACTTGTATACTTATCGATAGTACTTATATACGTGAGCAAGTAAACACGTAGGATCACATACTGGTTATAAACCAGACCTAAATATACTACTTGGTTCTCTATAACCTTGGCTCTGGATACCAATTTGTCACACCCCCAAACGGGGCCTAGACGGAAACACGTGTCCGGGGGCGTGACGTCATAATATACATCACACAAGATACAAAGAACGACCTCTAAGGGTACATTTTAAAAATTCAACATCGTTACATTAAATAAAATAGTTAAAGTTTTACATAAGTTCTTAGATAATATGCGGAAGCAAATAAAAGGTTTCAAAGTTTGACAACGATGTTAACATAGATATTAATAAGTCTTGAAAATTGGCCCAAAGCATGGCAACACCATAAAGCAAGCAAAGACATCCAAAGCTAAGCACCTGAGAAAAACATGCTAATGCTAAGACTTCCAACATAAAGAGTGGTGAAATTTCTTTAGGTATTAATTTAGTATTAAAAGTGGACCACAAGTTCACAGTACGCACGCGACAGTTATAACAGATAAAACTTCACATAAAAAGTATTTACTGTTGCGCTAAGCTCGTGACACCGAAGCTCAATTTAAAAGGAAACATATTATATGTCAAACAAGAATTAATTGCCCTAAAGGTATCTGACCAAGATCACCTAGTAAAATCTGACATGGTATATATCCATTATTCGGGAGCCCCGTGGTGTGAGCGCTACCTCACTCCCAGATCGTGATAATTAGTCCCAATAGATCTATTTACAACATTCGCGCTTACTTAACCAGTCCGTTGGTTAAGCAATTGACGGTTCATGATAGTTTAGGCATTAGTGTCTATTTTTCTGCTACAATGGGCAACCCGTAATCAGGAAAAAGTTACCGTAAAGTAACTGTGGCCAAAGATTAAAAATCAAACAAGTTTTCACACCACAAAGTAGTAAAGTAAAGATAGTAAAACGTGGGGCTATGAACTCACCTTTTTTTATAGCCAAAAATGAGCAAATGAAAAAATCACTTCAAGTAAAAGAAGAATAGAAATCTAGCCGCGACTAGAATAATAACAATAACGCCGCTTAGAAACACTGAAAGTATGCCAAGAATCTGCACAGTATGTTCATCACCAAAAGCATCCAATGAGTTTTGCTTGGTTTGTATTATCAAATCATGACGAAATAAAATCATTAAAGTATTTTTGTTAACGTTTCGGCGTTTAACAAAAATTACATTTTTTAGTAAGTTGTATTTAGGAAAGGTTTTAGTTTTGGGATGTTAATACCGTCTAATATATTTTCTTAATCCATATTTCCTTAAGTGCACAAGAGAAATCTAAACGTTTAACTTCCATGTCCATCTTGCTAAAATTTACCAAACTTACTATTTTTAGTAACCTTAACGCTTTTCCTAAAATATGTTAACGACGTCTTTAAATGATACTAATCAATATATATGTGCTACTATATGTTTCGCTAAGGTTTTAAAAGCTCAAAATATCTTGAAAGTGTTTGAAAACCCATTTTACTATTCACATCAGCAACTATTCATTTGGTTTTGCCGAAAAATGTTTCATATTTCATTTGGCTATAACTTGGCCGTTTTAAGTCCAATTTTAATGTTTGATATATGAAAAACTATCTATTCGAAACGAGCTCTCCAAAAACTACTTTTACGCCTAATGAAAACATTCCTAAGTCGCTCAAAACCTCAAAACCATTTCGGATCAGCAACTACCTTTTTCACAAACGCTTCCAAAAATCACACCAAACTTCACAATAGTGCCTA
The DNA here is from genome assembly GCA_026074375.1 of Tanacetum coccineum. Taxonomy (NCBI): domain Eukaryota; kingdom Viridiplantae; phylum Streptophyta; class Magnoliopsida; order Asterales; family Asteraceae; genus Tanacetum; species Tanacetum coccineum. Next base: position 54,710 of record BQNB010012070.1, read on the forward strand.
GTCTAGCCTAATCTCCATTCAACTAATCCACAACAAAACCACACCTAAAACTAACCTAATCCCTTTATTTCTACTGTTGCAACTCTCATTCAACTCTTATCTCACCAAGAACATATTATTTAACTAGTGAAACAAAGTAACATCATTATTTATAAAATCTTGTTTTATAATCTTTCAAAAATTAAAACACAACATATGAATGTATGGATCTTGAACATATATGAAAGGACATAAGTAACCCACAAGAAAAGATTCAAGACACTTACAAGAATGAAGAACAAGTAGAGAAATCACAAGATCTATACCCCCCAAAATACTAGATCTATAAAACCCAACAACAAATCTTGAAACCTTAACTTTAGATCTTGAAGAAAAACCTTTAAATCAAATAACCAATACTTCAAAACACCTTATATGTTCTTAGAAATGAACCTTGTATGCTTGAATTATACAAGAAATTAAAGAAAATGAAAACCCTAAAAGGGTGTGTTTGGCCGTGAGCTAAGGAGAGAGGAAGAGAGAAAGAAAATTTTGGATGCGGCTTGGAAAATAAGAAATGACCTAATGTGTGTTATAATGGGGGTATTTATAGATCAAGGGAAAGTTTAGGGTTTCATGGTTTTAAGTATCAAGTGAACCATCACACCACCAAAAGGGTGTGATGTGTGGGATTCGGAACCGAAACCACACCACAAGGACCCAAGGTTCAAAATTTTGAGATCAATGGTTTCATATACTTGGTCTTGAGTTGGTCAAATGAGGTCAAAGTGTGTAAGTATCACATGTTTTGGTCTAACTTAAGGAAATGTGCATGAGAATGACACTCTTATGTGTCACTATCCATCACATGCATGAGAAATTCAAATAAAATATGCTCTTGAATTAATTTCAAGACTTATGGTTGCATTTGGTTTGGTTTAGGAGTCCAATATGTGACAAGAGGAGAGGGTGAACGAAATTTTTGGCTTAAAAACATGATATGGATGATAACTATATTTTACACGAAAAGATTTCGAGTTTTCAGGGTTTCGTTAGGTCAAAAACGCGAAAAACGTAATTTAAACGTTAAAGCGTAAAAATAAATACCGGGAGTGATCGTAAAATACGAAACACATAGAAAAGATAAAATATCTCATATAATATCTAAACTAATCAAAATCTGAAGTCAAAACGCGTCCGATGACGTTTTTCAGATTTACGCGGGTTAACTTCCTGGTAAACTGCCAGATTCAAACATAACGTATAAAAGTCAAAAATAATAGTCGGAAAAGTTCAAAATATTAACCTGAAATTTTCGGGGTGTGACACAAATGTAACAACGTCCGCACACGACCTAGTCCAGTTAATGTCCGATTTTATCATTCATCTCCAAAACAATTTTCAGGTTTGATGCATTGAGGTTAGACGCATGTTGTACGGTTATCTTTAACGTTTCAGTGGTGTGATGGTTGACGACTTAACTCCAAAAGATACCATATCAAACCCATATCTTAGTACAATATACTTATACTATTTAAGTAAAATAGTTAATTAATATGAGTAAATTCTTATACTCCCTCCGTCCCATATTAAGTGTCCATTTTTGACTTTTAAAAGTCTTTTTTCTTCAACTTTGACCTTAATTATTTCTTCTTATGTTATATGATACTCAATGCAAAATATATGAATGTATAGAGTTTCGAATGTATTTTTCATTGGTATAATTTTCAGTAAGCATTATATAACATAAAGAAAAATATTTACGGTCAAAGTTTATGGAAAAAGAATTCAAAAAGTTAAAAATGGACACTTAATATGGGACGGAGGGAGTAATAAATACTTATAAATATATATCTATAAGTCCATTCGGTACACTTAGTTACCATAATTAAACCATTTATACTATACAGAATGAAACGTTTATTTACGTTAAACATTTTAGGAAAGTTTCGGAAAAATATATTTTTCGTCTTTTAGTCAACTTATTAAAATAATAAAATAATAATATTTTATTATTAAATTAAAAAATCTCGTTTTGAGTAAAAATTCTAAGTATAGACTTTTTACGAAATTTCGTCCCCAACCTCGAACTCCATCGACTTTCGCTTCAAATCAGCGTAGCTCTTTTTTCGATGGGGCAGCTTTGAATTCTCTGCTTATCAGGACGATCTTTTTCCGTTGTTTCGTAGATCATTTCCGGACTGGTTGTTGAAGCTTCTCACTTCGGCCTAGCATAATCTGGTGATCTCGACATTATGCTGGGGGACATAAAGTCACTTATAAGGTGCGGCCTTTATGCTAGCGTGATAACTGTTGTTATACGAAAATTCGGCTAATGGCAAATGTTAACCGCCCTTTCAAATTCAATACGCAATACGTAGTATGTTCTCGAGAGTTTGAATAGTCTTCTCGCTTGTCCGCAGTTTCGGATGATACGCGGTGCTATACTCAGATCTGTACCCAAAGCTTTCTGAAATGATCTCCAGAAGTTTGATGTGAACCTCCACTATCACGATCACAGATGATTGAAACAGGTATTCCGTGTCTTGCTACTATCCTGTTCAGGTACAACCTTGCAAACTTGTCTAATGGATCATTTTCCCTTATTGGCAAAAAGTGAGCAGATTTTGTGAGTCGATCCACAATCACCCAGATGGTGTCAAAACCTTGTGACGACTTAGGAAGCTTGGTGATAAAATCCATCGTGATATTATTCCATTCCATTCGGGGTGGTATGTATTGTTGGTTGATTCTTAACAGATCCCCGATGGTTTGTTGGTCGGCTATTGACTTTGCAATTGTCAAGCTCAATTGCTAACCTTATTATGGCGATGTCAGCTTTCATATTGGGCCACCAATATAGCTTTTCCATGTCTTGGTACATCTTTTCAGAACCGGGATGGATAGAATACTTTGACTTGTAGGATTTGCGCATAATCACGGATTTAAGTGCACCATAGCCAAGGTATCCAACTACTGCCGTTGATACATAAAGTTCCATCAGAGCGTGAGTTCTAATATTTCTTGGGTTTATCTTTCTGATCATACCCCTACGTTTCATTTTAAGTTTCTATTGGTTTAAAGGCTTCAATATGAGCTTCTAGTTTGGTTTGGAAGATCCAAAGCCAATAGTCATAAACTAAAGGCTCAAACCCACAATGGTTCATTTCATTCCTTGGCTCAATGCCGTTCACGTATACGTTTGCCTTCCCCGGGTGGTAACGGATGTCACAATCGTAATCACTTAGCAATTCAAGCCAACGACGTTGCCTCATGTTAAGCTCCTTTTGGTCAAGAATGTGTTGTAGGCTTTTATGGTCGGTGAATACGGTGCATTTGGTTCCATATAGATAATGCCTCCATATCTTTAGAGCAAACACTACCGATCCAAGTTCTAAATCATGAGTGGTGTAGTTCTTCTCGTGAATTTTTAGTTGTCGAGAAGCATAGGCAATCACCTTCTCTCTCTGCATCAATACAACACCTAAACCCTTGTGTGAAGCATCACAATAGACCACAAAATCTTCGCTTCCTTCAGGTAAAGCCAGAATTGGCGCGCTGCACAACTTCTGCTTTAATAACTGAAAAGCGTTCTCTTCTTTTTCACCCCAATCGAACTTGACTCCTTTCTGAGTGAGCTTAGTCATTGATTTAGCAATCTTCAAAAATCCTTCAATAAACCTTCGATAGTAACCAGCAAGACCTAAAAATTGGCGGATCTCCGTCGGTGTCTTAGGAGATGCCCAATCTTTGATAGATTCTATCTTGGCTGGATCCACATGAATACCCTGAGCATTAATGAACGTGACCGAGAAATTGTTACCTGTAGATATCCAACTTCACATTTTGAAAATTTGGCATACAACTTCTCCTTCTTAAGAATTCACAAAATTGCCTTAGATGTTCTTACGTGTCTTTCTTGTCTTTGAATAGATAAGTATGTCGTCGAATGAGGACAAATTACGAATCTTATCTAAGTAGGACTTGGCACACATCGGTTCATGAGGGTCCATGAAAAACCGCAGGTGCGTTTGTTAACCAAATGGCATAACCTGAAACTCATAATGGCCATACCGAGTTCGGAATGCCGTCCTTGGAATGTCTTGCTCTCGTACTCTAAGCTGGTGATAACCCGATCTCAAATCTATCTTCGAATAATAATGGACCCTTGAGTTGATCCATATAATCATTGTATCCTCTGGGGTGTGGGTACGATTCTTCACCGTCAGCTTATTTAATTCCTCTGTAATCGAGCACATCATGGAATTACATCTTTTTTTGACAAACAAGATCTGGGGCTCCCCAAGAGTGAGGGAATGGGTTCCGTCTATGAAGCCTTTGTCGAAAGCTCTTTGCAGTTTGTTCCGCAATTCATATATTTTAGACGATGCCAAACGATACGGATTGCTCGAGATACGTACGCGGCTTTGGAAACATTAAGTCGTCTGGAAATCCACTGGTCGAGCGGAGAAAGACGACAAGTACCTCGGGAAAACTCTTTAGGAAAATCTCAGACGATTAGTAACATCCTTTAAGTTGCTTTCCTTCCCGTCTTGTCCTCACCTCTTTTTGGCGGGATCTATCTGTTGCCAAAAAGATCTGACATCCTTTCGCCATGTACTCTTGAGCCTGTTTGATCATGAGATAATGGCCAACCGGATTCTCTCTCGTCTGTTATTACTTTCGTTTAACCCGATAAAATCACGGTTTATTTCCTAGGGAATTCGACAAGTTTCTTATCGCACACGATCACGGCGTGGACACCTTCTTAACCAATCCATGTCTGATATAACATCAAAATACCCAGTTTACTGGGGCATTAGTTCTTTTGTTGAACGGATGGTTTAAGAAATTTAAAGTGCAACCCCGCATAATAGTGTCTATCCCGACTATTTTCCCGTCAGCTAATTCCACATACATTAACTATTTTCTAATCGGAGTTTGGGCGATGTCAAATCAAGGGGAACTAAACGCAGAAGATATAAAAGTTCTATCGGCACCAGTGTCAAATAAGATAGATGCATAACGGTTGTTTAAGAGGAACGTACCTTAACGACATTGGATTCCGGGTCCCTTGATGCATTTAACCTTCTTTTTTTCGCATTCCCAATGCTTTACACCCAGCCTTATGCGCTCCCATTTCCCCCATCCTTATTCTTCAACTTGGGACAATCCTTTTTGAAGTGTCCTGGAGTTCCACATTCAAAACAACCATTCCCTTTGGGATTTGCCCCATTGCCCTTCTGAGTATTAGTAACATTTGTGTTCCTGAAACCCCTGCTGTCACGGGGCAAAGTCACCTTCCTTATTGCACTTGTGGCACTTCTGAGTACACGGGCCATTATGGTAAAAATGGCACTTGGTGCACTTGGGCAAAAAACCCCCATACGACTTCTTTTCACCTGTCCCCATATTGTAGGCCTTGGCGACATTCTGCCTCTTGAAGGGTTGTTGTTGGTGACCATGGTTGTTTCTGGATGAATCATCAGCCTTCCTTTTGTTGTCAGTCTGCCTTTCCGCATAGGTGCGGAGTTTCTAATCCATAAAGTCATTGGCCAACTCAATAGTCTCATCTAACGTCTTGGGTCTAGAGGACTTGACACTTTCATAAATGTTATTAGGGAGTCCACTGATGTACTTGTCAATCTTCTCAGTTTCATTAGCTCAACAATATTGGGTACATATCAGGGTTTGCTTTAGAAAAATTCAGTGTATGTTGGAACAATATTCCCTCTGGATTTAGGTTTCCACAACTCGATTTCTAGTTTCTTGATTTCACCCTGTGGACAATACTTGTCCGTTATTTTCTTCTTGAGCACTTCCCAAGTCATTTAGTATGCATCAGGACCTAAGGATCTTTATGAATATTTCCTCCAAGTCAAAAGCACACTAACAGTGTGCAGGTGAACTTAACTTGGTTTTCAATTGCATAAACCACTGATGTGAATAATTGATTCCTCTTCCGATCCATCGGGGTAAATCGACAACGCCTTCATTTCTTTAAAGTTCAAGGTTGACACTTCATGAAGTCATGTGTTGAAACTAGGCTTGCGCGGCAAGTTTGCACGTTCACTTCGGTTTTCTCCGTGTGAACTGTGGCTTCATCTCCATTAGTGGAGTTTCGCAAAAGGGCTTGATCAAATCATTTCGGTTTGGACGGATTTGGAGTATGTTGTTTTGGGTGTTGTTAGGAGTGGTATTTCGTCTCGTCTTTGTCGCATTGTGCCATGATTCGTCTAAATCACAAGAGACAAAAAGTGAGGTCATAATCTTGACAGATATACAATATTTACAGAGAGATAACAACACATGAGAGGTTTATAGTAGAACATAAACACATCTATTTCATTCATCATAACTTGGAAAATTTTACATGAAATTGTTTTTGGTTTCAACAAAATATAATACAAAAGATCTAAGGCCTATGGTATAGCGGGAGAACCCTAATACTTAACATGCACGTGAACAACAGCCTAGTAAATATAAAATGTATCAATAAAACCATTTAGACTGTGACTTCTGCATCCCTAGGATGTCTATGATGGTCTGGAGCATCTAGCTTGATCTTGGCTGTCTAACTCACCTCTGCTGCTCTCGCTGTGCTAAAACTCAGCCTGCATGTCATCATCTATCGCCCTCATATCTCTCTTCATCGGGAGAGTCTTGTCCATCTGCTATTGACGCTACGGTTAGTTTCTCGAAGCACTGCAATCTTCGGCCTGCTTGCATTGGAAGCGAGTCTCAGGTCCTGTCTTATCCGTACATGCACACACAAAACACAAAAACAAGTATATCTTTGCCGTTTTAAGTGTGTTTTTGGTCATTTAGGGTCATTTAGGGTCATTTTTGGTGTTAACGGATATGTGTATTTTACACCTATCACCTATCGCATGAGCCCAAGCCTCTCGGGAAGCATAGGCCTCCTCCTCTACAATCTGTATGGTCTCCTGATGCGCTATCCTATCCTCCATAAGCAAGTCAACTCGCTGCGAGTCTATGTTGACTCGTTGTGATATGCGAGTCCTACCCTCCTGAGCATCCTCTAGTAGAGCATATAAGTCTTGTGTATCATGCTCATGAAGCTCAACAAGCTCTGTAACCCTAGTATTGACCTCTCCCAAGGTCATAGGTGCTATCTCAGGAACTGCCTCTGCCGGATCTTGATTGCAGTTTATTATACTATAGAATATATCATAAAAATATAATCCCGAGAGTATTTAAGAAAGTTACCAAGTTACCCTTGATAAACCTTGACCTCCGATAGGTCTAGCAGTAGAACTCTCTCTGATCTCATATCTGGAGCCCAGAGTGGACAAACACAACCTCTTGCGAGGTGGCAGCCCGGACTCGGGAACATCGTCCCTATGGTCAACAGGTGGTGGTATGTATAGAGATGGTGGTAGTGGTGGTAGTGGAGGTGATGGTAATGTGGCAGTAACCGCATCAATCAGGGCCTGAGTAGAGGCTATCCTGAGTGTCTGGATTTGGGTTGGACACCCAAATGATGGTAGTAATGGTGATGGTACATGTGGTGGTGATGAATGTGCAGATGGCGCCCATTGCCACCTAGCAAGGCGCTCCCCTGCAGAGGGTGGTGATAGTGAGAATAGGTGGTGATGGTGATGGAGTAGGCATGGCTAAAAGTCTCTCAACCTCTGCCTATGGTGGAAGGGATATGGAAGCCTAAAGCCGGACCAGTGATACTGGTCCAGTGGTAGAAATTCTTGTCAGTGGAGGTGGTGTATAAAGGCTGTGTTCCGCTCAGGTGGGAAACAAGCTCAACCATAGGTACAACAATAGAGGATTCATGTGCTACTTTGTAAATCCGGTAATTTCAAAAATTTTAATTGATCTATTTTTACCCTTTGACTTTTTCGGATCTAACTTGACTTTTTAACGTTTGGTCTGTTATTGTCACGTAATAGCGATTACGCGTGGACGTAAGTTTTCGAAAAATTTTTTTAAATAATAAATCATAATTATTATTACATCTCTCATGTACAAGTTATTTTTAACTTATTTGACTTGAAAACGAACAAGATATATGTTATTCCTAAGCTGACTTATCAAAAACGAACCACTAAATCACGTTTTCACGACTCGGACTCTAAAGCAATTTGATGTAAAAACGGACATTCAGACAACTTTTTAGTTTGACGAGACCGAACAGTCAGAAGTGATGAAATTCACTTGCAAGATTATAGATTCAGAAAATAATTAAATTATTATTTAATTACACTTTTTATTTAATAAAACATTTTTAATAAATTAGTCATCATTTTATTCATTGACGGTTTGTGAAGTTGCAATATTCGAGTAAAGATCATTTTACGTACAAAGTTTATCGAGAAATATAAAATAATAATAACGTTTTAAATAATTTTTATAAAACGTTTATGAAATTTGTCTGAGTGATACTCGTTATTGATGGATAAAATTTAATTTGGAACGCAATGGCGCTGTTTCGTATGTTTTAAGTCATCCGTTAAGAGGCTTAAAGGTCCCGAACCAAAATTTACCAAATGAGTTACTCTTTTGGTCCCTGTATAAAATATTTACAAAATGAACCCCATCTATTTGAGACTTAACACATTTATTTTATAACTTTTAATATATTTATATATATATATATAAGTTATACATATTTTTTCATTTCATTTTTATAAAAACACACACACATGCTCTCTCTTCTCTCCCAATTTTTCTGGCAACCACCACCGGTCGGATTCCGGCCACCACCGTCGCCGCCGCCGCCGAAAAACTTTTCCGGCGAGTTTTCAGACAAGTCCAAAGCTCTCCCCATCACCAATCTACCCGATCCCCACCACCACGCGCCGCCACACACCTATATCCACCACCACAACCCTCCCCCCCCCCTTCGGCTGCTACCCTACGACAGCCCACACCACCTCATTGTCATCATCACCACCTCGCTGCCGCAACTTCACAAACCAACCCATAGGGTGCCGTTGGTTTGGTTCTCACACACAAAGGTGCTCATTTTTTTTTGGTTTTTCCTTTATAATAAAAAAAGGATCAACAAGGGTCGCTGTCTGGTTTGGTGAAAGATCACATAGGGTTCGTTTGGTTTTATAAACAACCACGAGGGTGCGTTCGGATCTGGGTCAGCGAGTAGGGTGCGTTTGGTTTTTAAAAAAACGTAAAGGGGTGTATGTTTTTGGGTTTAACAGCGAGTAGGGTGCGTTGGTTTAGCAGAAAAACGACTTGGGTTCGTTGTTTGTTTTTGACAAACATAGGGTGGTTTGCTATAAGAAACTAGTCGAGAGGGTGTGTTTGGGTTAATGTTCCATCTTAAGGCTGCGTTTGGTTTGGCAAGTTGCGCACAAAGGGTGCGTTCGGTTATAGGTTTAGCATAAGGGTGTGTTTAGCTGTGTAGAATCACAGCAAGGGGTGTGTTTGGGTTAACAGGAAACCCCAAACTGGGTGTTTGGGTGGGCAAGAAACTGAAAATGGTGCGTTTGGGTTAAGAGAAGATAGCAAAGGGGTGTTTGGTTGGCTGTGTAACCGCACAAAGGTGCGTTTGGTTTGACTGATTCACAATAAGGTCAGCGAGTAGGGTGCGTTTGGTTTTTTTAAAAAAACGTAAAGGGGTGTATGTTTTTGGGTTTAACAGCGAGTAGGGTGCGTTGGTTTAGCAGAAAAATGACATAGGGTGCGTTTGTTTTGTTTTCGACAGCATAGGGTGCGTTTGGTATAAGAAAACAGCGAGAGGGTGTGTTTGGGTTAACTGTTCCATCATAAGGGTGCGTTTGGTTTGGCAGTTGCGCCACAAAGGGTGCGTTTGGATATAGGTTTAGCATTAAGGGTGTGTTTGGCTGTGCAGAATCACAGCAAGGGGTGTGTTTGGGTTAACAGGAAACCCCAAACTGGGTGTTTGGGTGGGCAGGAAACCGAAAAGGGTGCGTTTGGGTTAAGAGAAGACAGCAAAGGGGTGTTTGGTTGGCTGTGTAACCGCACAAAGGTGCGTTTGGTTTGACAGATTCACAATAAGGGTGCGTTTGGTTGTGCAGAAACGCCAAAAGGTGTGTTCGGATTAACAGTTTCACCACATAGGGTGCGTTTGGTTTTGACAGCAAAGGGTGTGTTTGGGTTAATATAAATCGACAAATACAATTCTTTTATCGTAAAAATCTTATAAATTAAAACCGGATATTATTGGTGATTAAAACGGTTAAATAAATATGATATTTATTATTTTGTTTAGTTTTAGATATATTACCAGCACACACACACACACACACCCATATATATATGTATATGTATATATATATTATATATATATTTATATAATTATATATTTATATATATATATTATATTTATATTATATATATATTATATATAATATATATATATATAACTATATATTTACTAAAACACGCGGTGTTTGAAACATTTGAAACGCGAGTAATATTGCAACATGGATTGAATTCATAAAAATGAAAAATGTTGGTTTAAACGATAGGTCATGACGACATTTATATTAATTACTTATACTTAATAAATTTCGTTTAAATTTCTATTATCTTAAAAAACCGATAAGAAGATGTTATATTGTTTAAGCAGTTAATTTGTAATTATACAATAAACCAGATAACGAACGTGACTTCACTTTTGTAAATGGGACAACTAGTTTAACTAAGACCCGTCGAGGAAACGAATACTAAATTATAAAATATTATTTTATAATTCCCGATTAATGGACAAAGTAAAGACTTTAAACATGTGTTTACTTTTATACAAGAACTTTTATTTAATTAAGTGGTGATTTCTGAAAACATGTCAAACTGTTTGGTTTAATTATTTACTCACACTTCTTATATAATACTTGCAAAGTATTATACATTTCATATTAATCCTTGGATTTTTGTCTTTGTCATATCATTCACAGTATGAGTTATATAATTGTTATTTTTCATAAGTAATATATACGGAATATATTACATACTTTGCGTTACTTTCGATTTATTTTATTTAACCAACCACCAAACTACTACAACTTGAAATCTAAATCTTTTATCAACGTGTCGCGTTGAGGTGACTATCCATCGGGAAACCCAAATTCATTATCCTAGGCTAGTGGGACATGCCTGTACAATGACCTAGCAAGATAAAATAACATAAATCACTAGACGTGACTGTCAGCATCCCCAGAAGCATCCTGGTGATCTGGAATCCTAGCATCTGGTCCTGGCTGTCTAGCTCTCCTTGGCTGCTCTCGGTGTGTTAACAACTCGGCCTGCATGTCACTCATCTCTCATCTCATATCTCTCATCACTCGAAGAGTCTCTGCCATCTGTGCCTAGCACCTACGGTTAGACTCTTGAAGCGCTGCTATCTCAGCCTGCTGCATCTAAAAATGAGTCTCATACACCTGGTGCTGTGTCTAAATGAGAGTACTCTGCAGCTGTAGCTGTGCCTGATGTGCCTGGATATAAGTCTCGTGTGCATACACATGATCATGGTGGGTCTGATGCTCCTGATGGGTTGCCTGACTCAATCCTATCGAGTGAGCCCAAGCCTCTCAGGAAGCATAGGCCTCCTCCTCCACCATCCATACTGTCTCCTGGAGAGTCATCCTATCCCCCATAAGTAAGTCGACCCGCTGCTAGTCCATATCGACTCACTATGATATACGAGACCTACTATCTTGAGCATCATCTAGTAAGGCATACAAGTCCTGTGTATCATGCTCATGGAGCTCAGCAAGCTCTGTAACCCTAGTATTGACCTCTCCCTCAGTCATAGGTGTTACCTCAGGAACTGTCTCTGTCGGATCTACCCAAGTATCCCTAATACCATATCTAACCTCACTAATCCCCTGCCGTCTCGCTTCAGCATCTACGGTGCTGATAAACCCATAATCTACCCCTCAACCTCCGATAGGTCTGGCAGTAGAACTCTCCCCGATCTCATACCTGGAGCCTAGAGTGGACAAACACAACCTCTTACGAGGTGGTAGCTCCGTCTTAGGAACATCAACTCTACGGTCAACGGGTGATGATATGTATAGAGATGATGGTAGTGGTGGTAGTGGAGGTGATGGTAATGCAGCAATAACTGCATTAATAAGGGCCTGAGTGGATGCTATCCTGAGTGTCTGGATTTGGGTTAGACACCCAGATGATGGTAGTAATGGTGATGGCACAGGTGGTGGTGATGAATGTGCAGGTGGGGCCGTGCACCTAGCAAGGCGTTCTCCTGTAGAGGGTGGTGATAGTGAGATAGGTGGTGATGGTGATGGAGTAGTCATGGCCAGAAGTCTCTCATCCTCTACCTCTGGTGGAAGGGATATGGAAGCCTGAGGCCGGAAGGTAATCCTAGCCCCAATAGTAATGTCAGTGGAGGGTGGTGGTATAGCAGGCTATGTTCCCTCAGGTGGGGAAACAGGCTCATCAGTAGGTACAACAATAGTAGAGTCGGTCGGAGCTAAGTGCTCCTCCTCCTCCTCCTCCTCCTCCTCCTCGTCCTCATCATCATCATCCTCATCATCGGCGTCATCCCCAGTTGAATCATCATCATCATCATTATCTCCATCATCTCCCACGTCCATAGGAAAGTCAACCAGACCATCCTCTGTCTCATCATCCTCATACTCCTCTGGATCCTCCTCGGGATCCAACTCAGTAATATACCCGTGTGACTCAGCAATAGGTGAATCAACAGGAGGTAATGGCTGCTCCTCAGCTAGGAACACATGCTCATCCTCCAATGGTATATACTCAGGGTATACAGGCTCTGGTACGTAATCAGGATCATGTGCCTGTACGAACATAGGCTCACGCTCATCCTCGTCCTAAGGAACTGGCGATGTCTATAGATCCTCTGGGCCTGGTATGTAATCCAGTGATGGTGGGGCTACTGGCTATATAGGGAGTTTGTTGCATCCGTATACGATGACTCGTGGAATGCCTCCCTCAGATATCTCCTCATCGGTTCCCCAGAAGACTCTGCCCGACTCAGAATCGGTGTAAACAGAAGTGTAAGTAACAATGGACGATGCAGAAGACATGACTACTGTAAAAAAAACAAAAATAACTTATATAAGTATTACTTATAAGAGAGATCGGTATGTTATGTCTATAAGCTTAAATTATAAGAGTCTTATAGTAATATACGTAGTATAAGTTATATACGCATATATCAATCATGTAAGCACTTAGTAACCTACTAATGCTAAAATAGTGTGTATCATGTAAGCATATATGTGCTAGATGCAAACAAGTAATGCATGTATGTCCCGTGCAAATCCCATTTGTGAAAACAGCGTTTGAAAATGGTTATAGTCCAGACAAAAACTTTTGACATGGTTCTCTATAACCTTGGCTCTGATACCAATCTGTAACACCCCCAAATCTGGGTCGCAGCGGAATGTTGAATATCCGAGGGCGTTACTTCATAGATCAATAGCACAAGATATGAGAACGACCACTAAACGTGTCGTTTAAAAAGATACATTGGATTTAACAAAATACTTGTTCATTACATAAGCTCATGGCTTCAAATTGTTTGACAACAAAAGTAAAGATTTCGGTTTATAACAAATATCCTAAAATGTAATACATCCTAAATCTTTAGTACTGACTCTTCCAAAGAGTAGTACCCCAATGTATCGTGGCACCTCGTGCCTTATTGACCAGAGAAAACATGCTTAAAACGTCAACATAAAGTTGGTGAATTCATAGGTTTATGTAAATCAATTGTAGGACCGCAAGATTTCCAAGTGTATGATTAAGCAACAGATGCAAACATCATAAAAAGTAATTACGGTTTCCTAAGCTCATGACACTAAAGCTCGACGTATATGGACGCAATAAATTACCAATAAATGCCCCTGAATGATGTTCTAACCCGCAGCATCCCAAGTCCGACATAGTATACGTTTGTTGTCCGATAGACCGGCACAGTGAGCGCTACTTACCTAAACGGGGACGTCAATCCTAAATAGATCTATTTATAACATTCACGCTCGCAATCTAACAATTTACAGTTCATGATAATAGGGCTCAGTGGGTTATCGCTACTTAGGCAAACTCGTAATCATAGTATAAAATGTACACTTGCGTCCAGGTTGTAAAACAAAGCATGTTCTCACCCCAAATATGTAAATCATTTAAATAATAGTAAAACATGGGGCTATGAACTAACCTTTGTGAATAGTCCTCTGAAAATGATAGATATATCCAAGTATGAATCACACCGTCAAATACCTAAGTAAATACGGCCAGTCTTAGTCTACAGTTTAGGCTAAAGACTCAATCTATAAACTAAAATAAATTTCTAGTTTATATATACTGTTATCACTTGTGTGGTGGTGCACATGTTTATCATATTTGTAATTTCTTGATGGCTCTTGGGAAGGTATACGACTAAGGATAGGTACCGTTAATAATTTATACATTTATTAACCTGATAGTTTATACACCGATAAACCTTGACTTTAAATACTATAATACTTTTATTATCTTAAGTCCAGTCTAACACTTCAAGTATTTATAAAATCATTTAAGTTTTATAACATATCCTTAAGTTTTTAAGTTTGACAACCTTAGTCCTTTTATTCAAGTTTGGTTAAATTACATTTTTAACCCTTAACTTTCCAAGTTGTCACTTTTAGTCCCTTGACTTTACAAAAAAATTGCACTTTAGGTCCTTATATATTTCAAACAGCCCTTTAAGTTTTTTTGTAATGTCAAAACATCCCCTAGACTTTATAGAAAAATAGTTTTGACAGTTTTAACCCCCAAGTTTACACATTTAGTCCCTTAACTTGTAAAAAGTCACATTTTAAACCCAATTAAGACCTAACAAGTGACAATAGGTTTTATTTACTTCAATAAGCTACATAAGCTGTTGGCAGCTTATAAATAAGCTCGGATGAGCTTATTTGAGCTTATTGGGCTTTTCGGCCCAACATCAACTCGAATTAAGCTTCTAAGAGTTCAAAAGGGTTTTCAAAAGTGACAAGGACTTTGGTTAAGCTCAATTAAGCTACTTTAACTGTTGGGCTTATAAATAAGCTCAGATGAGCTTATTTAGGCTTATTGGGTTCGTTAGCCCAATAACCTTAACCCGAAAACTTGCAAAAGTCCATTAAGCATTTCCTTATTTGGCCCAACTCATTTTCTTATCTTATTAAGCTTATTAGGGTCTGTTTTAAGCTGTTTTACCTTGTGGCTTATTCAATAAGCCATTAAGCTCCGGTAATGGGCTTTTGGGCCCATTACGAGTCCGATAAGGGTTGTTCATGTTTGGGCTCAATCCATTAGGGTCCATTAACTTGCCTAAGGTTATCATAAGCCTCATAAGCTGTTTTAAGCTCACAAATAAGCTGCCAATCTTATTCGTGGCTTATGGGTTTTGTGGTTCATGGTAATGGGCTAACTAGCCCATTTAAGGATTCGTTTGGTTATTAAACATACTAAGGGTCTATATTAATATCAATTTGCTTGTTGGACTCTTAATAAGCTCGTAGGGCTTATAAATAAGCTGTAGGCCCGCAAAGCTTGCTTATTGGGCTGGTTTGGGTTCGCTCATGGCCTCTTGGGCTAATTCAGCCCATTAGGAGTTTATCTAAGGCGTGCTTGTTATATGTCAAGTCTAATAAGCTTCTTATTTTAACACTAAGCTCTAATGAACTTAAAAATAAGCTATGGATCCCACTCGTGGGCTGTTGGGCCGGTTGGGCCTAAGCCGTGAGCACGTTTGCATTTCATAACCCCTTTGTGGCCCGTTGGTTTCCCCTAGCAATGTATATGATTCGAAAATAGTTCTAGTGGATATATTACGTTCGTTGGCCTATATATGTGAGTCGTGCTCCATATGCAAACGTTGGTTTATGTCGTGTATACGTTCCTAAGCTACCATGTCGTGTTTACTTTCAATGTTTACGTGTGGTTTATAAGTTGCTCACGTATAAGGGCTTTTGTTTACGTCGAATGTTCCAAGTTTTATATAAACGAAAGTTTTAGAGTCTCACTTGTTATTAATTCCACATGTTACGTGTTTCCTTGCACCTTTACACCACACAAGTCGTTATACGTAATAGTATTGAGCATAACTCGCATGTTTCTTATTTAACATGCGTGAACTCACTCTAGTACATCATATGTATACATATGTGACATATAAACTAGTTAACAAGGAAAAACATGTATAATACAATTGTTATGAGTTCGAATGTGACTTACAAAGGGTCATAAGGCTTTGTTTTCGAGTGTGTGTGCGAAATGAGACAACCCACGTATGACTTACGGGACCAAATAATAAACTAAGCTCCAAAGCTTAGTGTACACCCAATCCTTAGCTCATGTAAACCTTGTGGCCTCGTATACAATCCCTAGTGAATGTTTGTTGGCTAGAAATGAAGTAAATGGGTGTGTTTATGTGTGGTTTATGATCCGACGCAAAGGAGAGGAAATATTTAACATGTTTGAGAGTTGTGTGGGTTGTAAGAGTGTAAAATGGTAAGAGTGTGTGTGTATTTATAGAAAAATACTTAGTTGCATGCTTCCTAGTCCCCAACAAACTAAACCGTGCCCTAGTTGATGGTTTTTAAGAGTTTCTAGTTAGCCTCAAATGGTATTTAGCTAAACCACTAAGTACAATCTTTAATTACTCAATGTATGTACAAGATTTGCTAGTGATTTGGAAATCTTATGGATTTTGTGTATATACATGCATTAGCCGTGGCATAAGGGGCAAATGAGAGACCAAATGGTTATTAACCTTTGTGTAATAAGTTTACTAGGAACATTAAGGACTATCATTAATTAAAGAAGGTTTGTACTAGTACTTAGGGAATCATTTGGAGATTTTCTAATTGGTTTAGACTCATAACCGGCCCCTAGTAGGTTATGTACACATAATTGATTTAATTTTTGTGTTAAGGTTTTCAAAGTGGGTATTGGTTTGAGTCTAGGTAAGTCTAGGTATTTCCGGGGTGTGTCCAAATGTATTTTATTGAGAAACGTAAACCCTTTACGTGACCAATAGAAATAAAATACGCAAAGTTAATAATTATCTTCTTAATAATTATATATTACTTGGTCGATGTAAACCTTAATTTATTTGATGACCGTTTACATTAAATTATTAAACGATTATTTCTAGTCTACGCGATTTAGCTTAAAAGTAAACGCGTATCGGACCAAAATAAATAGTGACGAACAATAGGAGTTGTAAAATGACCAGAAATTGAGAAATGTTACAGTCACGGCCATGTATGTACGATACAACTACCTTGTTGGTGTGGTACTTATGGTGAAATATAGTTGAATGATCAAACGTAAGCCTTCTTAACCCAATTTAACTTTTGACTTGTTCTTCCTTAGCTTTAGCATTAGAGATGTCTATCCTTGACAAGCCTATGATACAAAGCTAATCACGACCGAGCTATTGAGCGTACTACTTAAATGTTGCACCCTAGATTAGTTGAGTGATCTAAGTGTTTTCATTTCTATATTTTGTGAGGAGCTTGGTTATGTACAGGTGATCAGGACAAAACGATGCTTAAGCTGAAAATCCTCAACTTCGGTTAGGACACATTTTCATAAACTGAAACTTTTTCGAAAGTCTACTTGAGGACAAATAGGATTCAAGTGGGAGGATATTTAATGACATCAAATAATGTCACTTTATTATATCATTTATCCCATCTATTTTGCCTACTTTTATATAATTATTGCATTATTGCAGTAATTCAGGAGTGTTTTGTGAAGACAAGCTAAAAGGCGCATAATTTAGAGCTAAAATGAAGACATTTGAAGATTGCTGAAATTTCACCAATACGTCGTATACAATAAAGAGATACGGCGTATCTGCGCCAAGAATTTACAAGAAAACGCGTTTGACTAATTCCCAATACGGCGTATTCACTCTGTCTACATACGCCGTATCCATGAAGATAACTATTCGAAGATACAGTAAATCAAGTAAATTGGGAATGATATCAATGATTTATTATGAACGTGGCGCGCACTCCAAGGAATCTAGCCCAATACGCCGTATCAACCTTGCTGGATACGGCGTATCGAGTCTTTTTCAGACAATATAAATAGAAGACTCAAAAACGAGTTTTCGGTGTGCAATATCATATTCTTTATACCATACTCATTAAAGACGAATTTTAGAAGAGAAGATCAGCCACCAAGGTCAAGCATTGATCACGAATCCATAGAAGACATCGTGTAATTTTTACTCTCTTAATCATTCGATTTTAATTGTTTAATTACGCTTGTATAATTACAATGGTTGTGGGCTAATACCCATAAGCCATCTTAATGAAAGTTTGATGTTTGGTTTGTTTTAAAAATCGATTTCTTAATTTATCATTGATTGTTTAATTATGCTTATCACCTCATACTTGTTTATGTGTTTGAATGTGCGACCTATCATTTAACTGGATCTAGTGATACGTACCAAGTAATCTAGATACCGAGATAGCTCTCCATATCATGTTTCTTATTACTGACTAATAGGATCATAAATAATGTTCTGTCTTTGTCTTTGAATTATGAGCTTAGTTGGACCGGTAGGTGACCCGTTTATGTTTCAGCAATCATGCTCTTAATTAACTGATAAAGATTGGAATAGTGGACTACTAGTATATAAAACACCGTCAAACAATAAGTTGGTAATGTCCCATTGGGCTAAGGTTTTAACAGGATCACCACTGCTTTAATTCTCTAAGATGGATTATAATTAAACTAAAGCATGCTTTATGCGGATGCATTAATTGTGACAGGATTAATCGTGTCTAGGTCTCAGGATGATGTCCCACCTAAGTCTTAAGAATGATATGTCGCGTCGAGATAAGTAAATCATTGCACTAAAACAAACAAACCAGTATTGAACCGGATTTAATATGGCTGATACAGTTTTCTATCATTCGGCTTGTACCGCTTTTCTATCTTCTAATCTTCTTCTTTTGAGTTTATTTTGTATTGAATTGGTATTTATTTCCACCAAACCTGTGCCAGTCTCTTAGGCTAACCCCCTATCATTAGATTAGGTTTTGCATAAATTAGATAGATAACTAAAATACTGATAAATTAAATATTAACGCTCTCACTCTTAGTGATCGACACCCTACTTACCAACGAAGCTATATCTTGACCGGGTACACTGCCCGTTAAAGTGTTGTTTTTAGGTATAGTCGGCATAAAATAAATAGTAAAACTTGATACATAAAATAACACCTACACAACGACACATCAACTTCCATCACCTGAGCCTGCGATCAGTTGTTTTGATGATTTAGACTTCTTTAAAGATTTTGAGAATGAATTTTCAGCTATTGTTTACAATGATGCTCAAACGTCTAAATCAGATTTATTAACTGAACCAATTTTAAACCCTCAACATATCGATGAATTTGTTAGCCGTGTTTTTACATAAAGTGATGGTCATTATTATTCCCGAGCCTTGTATAAGAAAAACATAGTTTATGAGAATTCATTTAAGCTAATCGGGCCTAGTTGTCGGGCTTAAAGCCCATGTGTAATAGGTTTGGCCAAAAGTGAAAGCCCAACATCCCAAGTAGGGTTAAAATACTCCATGTACTATAAATACCTTTCACCATACAAGGTGAAGGGTATTGCTTCTCATTTTCTTTTCTTAATAAGTAACCATTCTCTCTTTTATTTCTCTCTCTAGTTCTTTCTCTCTCTCTAAAATCTTTTCTCTTATTTTGTGTTTATGGTGATGAAATGATATCTTGTATCATGTGGATGTTCATTTTTCTCATTTTTCTTTCAATCTAATATTTCTTCTTTTTGTTCATCTCACCCTCTCTCTACTTTCTCTCACTAGAATACATAATGACTTATCTATTGTTCTTTGATCAACCAAGACCCCTTGAAAAGGTGTTCACTAGTTATTAATTGGTATCAAGAGCTAACCGGGGGTGTTTTGTATTGTGTGTGTTTGTTGTCTCGTGTTTAAAGATTCTCATAGCCTATTTTTTTCCTTTTTCGTTGTGATGATTCAAACTAAATGGTCAAACTGTTTGAATTTTCTTTTAACAAACATTTTTTTTTCAAAATTTGCTCAGGTTGTGATAGTTATTTGTTTTTGTTTGGCCTACTATTCTAAATTTATGTAAACAAATGCTTTTTCTTAGGCTTACTGTTCATAAAATGATTCTTTGGCTTATATCACTCTCGGTTGTTTTTCTTTCTTATGCTTATTAGACGTAGCTTATTGTGTATCTCGATTCATGGCTTCTGAGTGGTTCTAATAGTTTTTTCAAAGCTTATTTTGAACTTATTCACGTTGCTTATTTGATGCTTTCATTCATGGCTTATCTCTTTGATGGTCCACACGGTTTAAAAAACAACAAGGAGACCAAGATCCAATATTTTAGCAAGAATGACGCTGTGTTTTGTTGTTTTGTTGAGAAAGAAGATAAAGACAACAAGGACGACAGTACAAATGCAAGGACACTAGACTCGCAGTTTTGCAAGTTTCACCGAACTCATAGTTTTGCAAGTTTCACCGAACTTGCAGCTTACAAGCATAACCGAATACGCAGTTGTCAAACTTAACCGGATTCGCAGTTCTTCTGGCAACCAAACTCGTAGTTTACAAGCATAACCGAATACGCAGTTGCAGTTGTAACCGGATACGCAACCAAGTCAACTCGGTATTTATCGAGTTGACCCGGGTCAACTCACTGAGTCTGGTCAAAGAAAAAGACACAAAAAGAACAAACATAGACTCGAATCTAAATTACAACGACAAAAATTACAACCCACAACAGCTTTGTCACAAAATCAATCAACAAATCCAACCAAGATCTAACCTAATCCCTTCATCACAATTATCAATCACTAATCCCTTCTCCATTAAGACTCGAAACAGAATAATACAATGATACAATCAATCTCAGATTTTATGTTTATTTGTCACCATTAATTTTTTTGACTAAACACATGCTCATCATTGATATGTGAAGGTATAAAACCTCTCTTTCAATATATGAATATAAAGAAAGACAAATAACAATTATGTTATTGTCAAACTATGTTTCGTTTAGGACTCAAGTCAAACTCAACGAAATAAACCCTACTTGAGACCTCATTTAGAGACCTTGAAGATGCACCTTTTACGGTTTGGGTTTGTATATCTGATTGGGCAGAAATGTTAAAAGATGCTTCGTGGATAGATAAATGCCTATGATTTATCTTGTTGAGATGTATGAAATATTGAAGATCTTGATTTGGTGAGATTGGGATTCGGTAGTGACTGCACAAATCGAGAGAAAAAGATGTTGGGGGCGGTGGAATAAGATTAGATTTAGGTATGAGATATAGTAGGGATTGGTATGTGCTTAAATACACATACCTTTTACCTAATAAAACAAGCTGAAAAGACCAATAATGACAAATAAATACAAAAAAATGCATTGTATTCGTTTGTATTGTGAATTGTGTCTTGCAGGTAATGGATATTGCACAAAAGGACAAAAACAAAGCAAAACGAACAAAACCGAGCACGGGAATGGAAAGAGTACAAGAAATCAAAGCCGAAGGCGAATTTATCTTAAGTCCTAACCAAATCCAATCCCATTAATCCTTTAACCCTAAAATACCCTAAAAACAGTTAGAAAGTTAGTCCTTGGGGACTAACACCATCAGTCCTTACCAATTACACCATTAGTCCTTAACATAACTTTTTTTTAAATCCAATTAACCATTTTGAGCCCAAATAATAAGTCATAATACCATTCCTGACCCAAGTATATTAACCCAAGCCCAAGTCTTATAAACACATTCAGGGTCAAACGTATAACATGGGTCAAAGTAAGGAATTACTGTACATCTTCCTGGGTTTCCCTCTCTTTTACACTTACAACAACACCAGGGTAAACCTTATTCACCATACTCACTCCATGCCCTTCTAGAAGCTCAATGACGCATGCCATGACGTTTTTAGAAGGCCACGCTGGCAATCCCCAGCATTTCTATTGGTGGATGAGATGTGGCACTCACATCAAGGGTTCACAATGATTGCGTGGGGATTGGTTATGATTGGATGGACGAGATTGAAGCTCAGGACGTTCCTTGGGTTCTGGATCCTTCCTCTGAAGGCTATATAAGGAGGAGACCTCACACACACAAAAGCGTCTTAATTTTTCAAGCTTATTGTCTAGTTTTAGCTTATTGTTCTTAAGTTGTATTTTCTTTTTCAAGTATTGTAAACTTTTATGAATTAATATAATTTAAGTTTCATTAAGATTCCAGATTGATTTACAATTTTTAATCTATTGCTTAACTTTGCTAAAACATGTTTGAAATTAGTTAATTAAGCTTCTAATAAGCTAAAACTATCACTTAAGCAAATATAAGCTCAAATAAGTTTGCACAAGCTTATTTGAGCCCTTGTTCCATTGGTTGTAAGAATTGGTATGGTTTTGAGCTTAATGGATGATAAGCTAATTTTGGATGGGCTTATGGGTTTACTAGCTTATCTCTGATAAGCTAGAGCTAGTAGAATAAGCTCTAGAGAGCAATTCAGTCCCTGTTTAGCTGGGACAAAAAGGTACTCTTCCTTTTTCTTTTATAGCTCATTTTCTATATTGGTATTATAGTTTGCTTATACAGCTTAGAATTGCTTATTATTGCTTATTCTGTGTTCATTAGTCTATTATAGCTTATTATGTGTGGTTTTAAGATTTAAATAAAGTTTGATTTGAGTTTTTATGTGATTTAATCATTTTAAAGTTAAAACTATTCTTAAGCTTGTTAAATCTAACGCTTATTTGTCCTTTCTTTAAGCTTAATTGTCATCTAACAGCTTAAGTATTAGTATGTCTTATCAGTTTGAAGCTTATTAAGGCCTGTTTAGAGTTTAAATATGGTTTTCAATCTCATTAAGGGGTGTTTGGCACAAACAGTACTAACCAAAGTTAGTACTGTTTGATTGCTTTGTGGCCTTTAAGACAGATTTGATAAGCTTAAATTAAGCTCATAAATCAGCTTTTATAAGTTTTAAAAGGTTAATGTGGCTTTTCAAGGTTTTCTATACCATTGGTTTGAATCTGTGGTTCTAGAGTTTGATAATTTAGCTTATTTGGTTTGATTTTGATTGAATGCCATTTAGTGTCAATTTCATGTTTGTTTATGAGTCTTTTGATCTAGCTTAAGTGTGCAATTGT
Organism: Tanacetum coccineum; assembly: GCA_026074375.1. Classification (NCBI taxonomy): domain Eukaryota; kingdom Viridiplantae; phylum Streptophyta; class Magnoliopsida; order Asterales; family Asteraceae; genus Tanacetum; species Tanacetum coccineum. The sequence goes on from BQNB010012070.1 coordinate 77,866, forward strand.
CCTGTGTATTTTTAAGTCAAACTGTCTAAAATTTCATAGTCTTATCATTGTTGTCCAAAAGCCAATTTTCATTAGTAAATTTAGGTTAGATTAAGGATGTTTAAGGGTCTGAAATGCATAAGATAAGCTCATTAGATAGTAAGATTAATCTATTTAAGCTTTTTGAGTTTTCACATTAGTTTTTTCTAGCTTAATTATAGGGCTGCATTTTGCCATTCTCAAATTCCAAATATATATATATATATATATATATATATATATAGTTTAGTGTAGTCTGTAATTTTTTCTCAAGTCCTGTTAGGAAAATATTGTAAACAGACTTAATACTGTTAGTATTAAAGTTAAGTCTGTTAGTTCAAGTTAGTTCTGAT
>BQNB010012071.1:0-61844 GCA_026074375.1 Tanacetum coccineum
ACCTTATACTTGTTTATGTGTTTGAATATGCGACCTATAATTCAACTAGATCTATTGATAAGGACCAAGTAATCTAAATACCGGGATAGCTCTCCATATCGTGTTTTATATTACTGGACCAATAGGATCATGAATAACGTTCTGTCTTTGTCTTTGAATTATGAGCTTAGTTGGACTAGTAGGTGACCCGTTTATGTTTCGGCAATCATGCTCTTAATTAACTGATAAAGATTTGAATAGTAGACTACCAGTATATAAAACACCGTCAAACAATAAGTGGGTAAAGTCCCGTTGGGCTAGGGTTTTAACAGGATCACCACTGCTTTGATTCCCTAAGATAGATTATAATTAAACTAAATGATGCTTTATGCGGATGCGTTAATTGTGACATGATTAATCGTGTCTAGGTCTTAGGATGATGTCCCGTCTAAGTCTTAAGAATGATATGCTGCTTCGAGATAAGTAAATCATTGCACTAAAACAAACAAACCAACATTGAACTGGATTTAATATGGCTAATACAGTTTTCTATCATTTGGCTTGTACCGCTTTTCTATCTTCTAATTTTCTTCTTTTGTGTTTATTGTCTATTGAACTGATAATTGTCACCACTAAACTTGTGCCCGTCTCTCAGGCTGAAAACCCCCCATATCATTAGACAACGTATATAGCAAAGGTTTAACCAGTAAATAGACTAATTAGAACTAATTAAAATACTAATAGAATTTAGGATTAATGTTTCACTCTTAGTGTTTGACACCCTACTTACTGTGAAACTCCATCTTGACCGGGAACACTGGTCGTTAAAGTGTTGTTTTAGGTTTATCGGCTAAATATAAATTTAAAACTTGATAATCAAATAATTGACCCTACACGACAGCACATCAGGTTTTTGGCGCCGTTGCCGGGGAGTGAATTAATTAAACCTTGTTCTTATTAGTATTTCTAACCATTAATTAGTTTAGTGTAATCTAATTTTGTTTGTATTTATTTGAATTGTGTGTTTAATTTGTTTGTAATGGTCGGGAATTTGCACAATGCAATGGGAAAAATATGTAGCTCGTAAATTTCGCTACTTTTGCAATTATGAATCATGTCCGAAGAAGAAGTGTTATAAGGAAAAGATTATCCGGATGAATTATGATTTTACTGTCTAAACGGCGTATCTGTTTTCCAAACAATACGGCGTATTCAGTTAACTCTATACGGCGTACTGATATTCAACAGACCTATACGGCGTATTCAAACTAATTTAATACGGCATATTTGTCATCTGATACAGTAACAGTAATGATTTTAGTTTTTGATTTCCTATTTTGTGTGTTCCCTTCCCCAGGGGCACATCCTACTGATTATTTGTGCTTAATTTTAGGAAATCGCTTGACGAACAATGGCTAAATCTATTCCGAATAAAGCTCAGGAACAAAATCTCGCTGAACCAAGGGACGAAAGCAATGTGAAATTCAAACTCAGTAAGGAGTTATTAACTGAACTACAAAATAATACTTTCAGCGGAAAATGTGAAGAAGATGTGATCGGGCATATCGGCAAAGTTTTCAAAATACTTGATTTGGCCAAAATAGCCGGTGTGGACCCTTTTCAACTCCGCATGAAAGCCTTCCCTCTCTCACTTTCGAAGGACGTAAGAAATTGGTTGAATGAACGAGGGAGATGAAAATATTTCCACCTGGGAAGAGTTAGTAAGAAATTTTAATCACATATAATGTGTAGCATTTTATGATAAAGTTGTGCGCGATGATGAAGAAGGTCGTGATCCCACTGGATTCATACCCTTGGAGAAAACTCAAAGTTCAAGTTCATAAAACAAAGTAGACTGAGACAACTAAACGCGGGCCCCCCCCCCCCCAAACTTTTTTTTTATCTACCTGGATAGAAATTGAAATGAGGAGGATATTGAGGATAAAAGTTTGAGCGACGAAGATGGGAGGAGCATGAATACGAGAAAACCCCTTCCTAGCAGACTCATTCCCTAAACCCTATTTTGAATATTTAATACTGAAAAAGGATAAAACCACTATGATAATGGGGATTTATGATAATCGAGTGGTATGGATCTAAATGGCACACCTTAATCTGCGATTATAATTAATGAATAGCCCAACGAAGAAATATAAAGAGTAAACAAATTCAAAGTGATCAAATACACGATTGGAGGTAATGAAGACTTCTTAGCCATATGCATTCGCGAATGCAACTCTTAGGCATGAACTGTTAATGGAGTATCAAGTATTTACCATGACATCTTTCGCAAAAAGGATGAAGGATGGACCGTACATCATACCAAGTCAATTGGAGGAGGAAAAAGTTCGAACCTAAAGACCATGTGAAATAAAAGTGCTTCCCGAGAGACAACTTGGTCATTTTAATTGTTTGTCGCATTTTAATTGTTTGTTGCACGAGTCTGTCTTCCCAGACACTCTATACGGCGTATCGAACCCCTCTGGATACGGCGTATAGAGATGTCTGGACGTTATCAGTTTAAAAAAAACTTAATATTTAATTTCCAGTATTTAATTGTTTTTACAGGAACAATACGGCGTATCCTAGGGTTTGGGATACGGCGTATTGATCCCTGTACAGTTGTGTGTTTAATTGTTTTCTTGTACCATTGTAGCGAGATAGAATTTGCACTTGTCTTCTAATCTCTTATACAGGACCTTGCTGAAACTATGATATGGTATATGCTGAAAAAGACATGTGTTGAACTTATCCGGGCATGCTGAAGCCCTAGTCAACACACTTTTTGCTCAAGAACGCATCTTGGAGAATTATCACGAGCAAAACATCAGGGAGTTTTCCGTTCTAATTCTATCTTTCCCTTATTATTTAATTGTTTTATCTATACAATGAGGACGTTGTATAATTTAAGTGGGGGGATGGAGAATTAGAACGTACTTGTCTTCTTTTTTATAAAATAACATGCAAAATGCATAAAAACGGCCAAAATTTAAATTTTTTTCAGCATGACTTTTGTAAAAATCACTAGTTATATTACCTAGCACATTATAACCCTTGATACATATTGTGAGAATTAAGACTATTCTATTTCCAACTGTCTACCAAAAAATTCCACAAAATTATGAGTGTGCCGGTGATGTAGTAGACTTTAGAACTTGGCCTGCTATATCACTCGAGACCGCCATGATTAGTACTATGGATTTAGATGGAAGAACATGTTCAACTGATAAATTTCTAGGATTAAACCAAATAGCCTACATGTCGTAAAAACAACTAACCACACTGGTTAGTTAACTCCCGTGTAACCCTTGATTACTCTTATTTTTAGAGTAAAATTCCCTAGAACAACCTGCTGAGCCATTCCTTTCTTCTTGTACACCATATTAGATGTTTCGTTACACCTTCGCACCTTAGCCTACCGTGTAGATTAAGCCTATTTTACCAATGTTGCTAGCTGCTTTCGTGTAAAGTTTTGTAATGGTCGGGAAATTGCACAATGTAATGGGAAAAATATGTAGCTTGTAAGTTTCGCTACTTTCGCGATTATGAATTATGTCCAAAGAATAAAAAGTACTACAAAGAAAAGATTATCCGGATGAATTATGATAGTGAAGACGGTGGGATTAAACCGAGGTTTATTATGTATTGCAAAAAAAAAGAGAAGAGAAAGAAGAAAAATAGTCGGTTCAAAATAATTTATACCGAAGGAATTACTTGGAAGGATCGATTATTTGTTGATACGTTACAAAAATCAACGATGTAAAGTCTTGTAAAAAGTGGCTGATATCACCATTTATGTAAAAGTATGTAAAGAGCGGGATGTAAGAGAAGTTGACCGTTATGGGAACACCAACTTAGGTTGTCTTTGTAATTTCTGTAATCGAGGCGTCTGTCTATATGTTCGAGTCTTTTTCATGAAACGGCCAGGAGAAAGTTACTAGCAACTGCACCTTATTTGTTGGCTTAATCTATTTGTTTCGTGAATTTTACTTAACACTCATTTTATTTCCCTTTCCTAGCAACTAACCTTAGTGTCTACTCAAACGAGGACTTGTTCGAGCATGCATGTCTATTCCGTCGTTACGACCATGTATGCATGTCTCAACTACCTTGTTAGATGATGACTTTTGGTGAAAGTTAGAAGGTTCCTACCCTATATCATTCTTCATCCTAACCGTTGGTTAAACACGAACAGAGGATGTTGTTCGGATTATATATGTCTAATCCGTCATTACTATGCCGTGTAATGTAACCGGATTCGCAGCTGCTTTTGGTGGTGTTGGTACTTATGGTGAAAGACTATTGAATGATCAAACGTACCTTTTTAACCTAATTTAGCTTTTGACTTATTCTTCCTCAGCTTTAGCGGTAGAGATGTATATCCTTTCCAAGCCTATGATACGAAGCTATCACAGACCCGAAAGCAATCTTGATACGTACTACTTAAATATGATTGCAACCCTAGATACATTTGAGTGTCTGAGCGTACTTTCAATTCCATATTTCGTCGGAACTTGGTTAATGTACGCGGTGTTAAGACCAAAACACGATGCTTAAACGGCACAATCCTCAACTTGTTGGGACACATTCTTCATAAACTAAAACTTCTTTTTTAGCTAAAGATACTACTCTGAGAGACAAGTAGGATTCAAGTGGGGATATTTGATGACATCAAATAAACGTCACTTTATCTTATATCATTATCCTATCTGTTTTGACCCCTTTTTATATAATTATGCATTTTTTGGTACTTAATTGCTTTATAAAGTTGATAAAAGCTGTAATTCAGGAGTGTTTTGTGAATACAAGCCTAAAAGGGCGCATAATTTGAGAGCTAAAACAAGGATATTTGAATATTGCCCTTGAACTTTCACCAATACGCCCGTATCCAGACTAAAGAGAATACGATGCACATGCTGGCCAAGACTTCACAAGAAAACCGCGTTTGACCAATTTCCCCTAATACGGACGTATCCATGTTGTCTACATACGCCGTATCCATGAAGCTAACTATTCGAAGATACAGTAAATCAAGTAAATTAGGAATGATATCACTGATTGATTTGAACGTAGCACGAACTCCAAGGAATCCAGCCCAATACGTCGTATCGACCTTGCCAGATCCGGTATATCGAGTCTTTTTCAGACACTATAAATAGAAGACTCAAAAATGAGTTTTCAGTGTGCAATATCATATTCTTTATACCATACTACACTAACAGAACGAATTTAGAAGAGAAGATCACCACCAATGGCCCAAGCATTGATCACAGACCCATAGAAGACATCGCGTGTAATTTTTACTCTCTTAATCGATCGATTTTAATTGTTTATGATTACGCTTGTATATCATACAATGGTTTGTGTGCTATACCCTCGGGGTATCTAGCCAACTTAATGAAAGTAAAATGTCGTGGTTTGATTTTTACAAAATTCGATTTCTGCTCTGCCATTCATCATTGCTTTGTTTTAATTAGTTTATCACCTCATACTTTTTTATGTGTTGTATATGCGACCTATCCTTCAACTGGATTTGTGAAATGGACCCAAGTAATCTAGATACCGGAGATACCTCTCCATATCCGTATTTTATATTACTCAGACCATAGGATCACGAATAACGTCTGACTTATGTCTTTGAATTAGTTGGACTGTAATATGCTATGACCTCCCGTTTAGGTTTCAGCAATCACATGCGCTAATTAACTGATAAAGATTTGATACTGGACTACCCAGTAATAAAACAATGTTAAACAATAAGTGAGTAAAATTCCCTCCCGTTGAGCAAGAGTTTTTAACAATATCACCACTGCTTTAATTTCCTTTAAGATAGATTAATTAAACTAAAGGATGCTTTATACGGAAGCGTTAATTGTGACAGGATTAATCTGTCTCAGGTCTTAGATGGCTGCTCCCGCCTAAGTCTTAAGAATTATAATGCTCTTTGAGATAAGTAAATCATTACACAAAACAAACAAACCGCATTGAACATCCAGATTAATATGGCTAATATAGTTTTCTATCATTTGGCTTGTATATCGCTTTTTTATCTTCTAATCTTCTTCTTTTGTGTTTATTGTCTATTGAATTGATATTTGTCATCACCAAACCTGTGCCAGTCTCTCGGGCTGAAAACCCCCGTATCATTAGACCCAAGAAATCGATACATGAATTTAAACAAAAAAAAACAATAATATCAAGAAATCTTTGAGTGGCGCTGTGGGAGAGCTCACGGAGCACACAACACGGGGGGGGTACGGTAACATGTCGTACATAGCACAGGTTTTTAACTTAACCAGTAAATATACTGATAAGAATATAGGATATAATGTCTTCTCCACTCTTAGTGTTCGAACACCCTACTTACCGCGAACTTCATCTTGACTGGGTACACTGCTCGTTAAATTATTGTTTTAGGTTTGCGGTTCAGGCTAAATATAAAGAGTTAAAACTTCTGATACGATCAAATAATTGACACCTACACCGACCACACATCATTTACCAATGGATGTTCCAAGAGCAGAAAGATATTCGAGGGAATTCAGGCACTTAACAATGGCAGTTCGAGAGATGGTGGTAAGAAGGTGAGGGTAGAATTTCTCCTCCAAATAAAGGGTCATTTTCACAAAGTCCGTGTATAGCTTGTCGAATTTGTCATTAACAACTTTCATCCGGTCATCTTGAAATTTCTCTAGTTTCTCCATACAATTATCATCCACCGTGACTTTCTCTCGGAGTCCGGCAGAAGATATCTCCAGCTCATGAACCTACAATTATGCAAAAATATATAGATAAGAAGATAAAAAAAAGAAGAGAAAAAACCTAAGTATAAAAGTGCGTACCCGATCCACAAGGTTGTTATTTTGAAATTTGACATAAGTAAGCTGAGCATTCAAATCAGTCAGATCACGTTCCTTGCCCACCACTAAAACTTCAAGATCTCTCACCTTTACATCCAGAGCATTCCACTCCTTTTCAAGGATGGTGTTACGCTCCTTCAAAGCGTTAACCGCATCCCGAAGGGACTTTTCAACAGCTTCAAGATTAGAAGTCTGGGCACGGAGGCAAGTAGCCTCCGCAGCTTCTATTTCCTTTAACAACAGTTGCGCTTTAAGATCCTCAATCTCTCCATCCCTGGCCTTCAGTAACTCATCCTGCTTCTCAATAACAGACTTCAACCTCCTTCTCTCCTTAACATTGTTCTCAGCACGCATCCTTACCTCGGCACTCAAATACATTTGGCGAGCAGCTCCAACATTAAACTCAGTAAATAGCTGGTCATGTTTCATTCCACGAACAGACGCAAAAAACTTGAGAGGAGCAAACTCATCAACCATCTTACGACAAACGCGACCGTCATCAAGGCAGGACCTATTGGTCACGCTCCATTAGGGAATGTAAACTTTCTGAAGATTAGTATCAGGGTCGATGACGGTGCGAGTACCACCAACAGGAAAGTCACTACCAGTAAGATCCAAAAAGACACCAGTGTTGGGATCGGTTCCACCAGCTGAAAAAGAATTAGCAGAAAACAGAGAGGGTCATTACAGGGGCGGAGAACTTGACAAAAGAACCAATATCAGCCTCCGCAATAGTAGGTCCAGAATGGTGAGAGGAGTCTAAAGAAATAAAGAACCTTTGTGAAGCACCAATAGTACGGAGGTTAGGTTCAGCCACAGAGTCAGTATGATCTCCATCCTCACGCTCCGGTGTAGAGGATATGGAAGCTCTTACAAAAGGTAAATTAGGTATGGCCGCAACCCCGACTTCCACATTCAACACCACTCCAGCAAGCAACCTCTTGATCGCAGACCGGGACTTACCACCTACGGAGGCCCCACTCGGGGTTCCATGATCTTCCCTTAGCTTTTTGGGATGATGGGAAGCCCCACATGCATCTACAACCACAGACTTCCTTTTCCTTTGGCGCCTCGGCTGCATAGGATCCACAACCTCAACAACAGTATCTGCAGCCTCAACAACTGGCCGGATGTTAGCATTTTGCTCCCCTACTACTGAATCCCCTTGCTCTGTATGGTTGCCACTACCACCCTCATCAAAAAGTCTCTCAACACTTGCTTCCAGCTCACTTTCAGCACGCTTAGGAGCAACTAGAACTCTTACTTTGGTAGGATCCAGGGTATGGATGAAAGCAAAGATATTTATTTCTGCACAAAATAAACACATAGTTAGAAACAAAACAACAAGTGGTAAAACACATAACACACATATAACAGAAGGCACCCACCCTCTCCGTTCTTATGTAAAAACCGGGGATAAGTTTCCTCATCCAAAGTGTAATGGCGGCTCAATCCAACCAAGCACAAGAATGCTTCTGGAAACTTCCGGAATGGACACAGTTTGAAACAAAACAACAAAGCCGCAAAACACATTAACACATTTTGTAGCAGACGACACCCACCCTCTCTGTTTTTATGCAAAAACCGAGGATAAGTTTCCCCATCCAAAGGGTAATAGCGGCTCAGTCCAACCAAGCACAGGAATGCTTCCGGGAACTTCAGGAACGGAGAGGGGTGAGCAACAAGAGTAGCATAATCTCGTTTAAAATCGGCCGCTACTGGATCAGGAACCCTAGTCACATGCTTGGCAGTATGCCACAAAAAGAAGCAGGGCAAGCAAAGTCATCCACCTAGAAGAAGTGATTGTTCTCATTTTTAAGGGAATCAAGGGGTTTCGTATAACATACGAGATCATTATCGGAACACTTACTAAATGACATACATCCACTCTTTTTAGAATTTACATAAAAGCATCGGAATAGCCCAACAGTTGGTATGATCCCATAAACACGACACAGTATTTCAAAATGGGAAACCTTGGCCGCCCTAATTACAGAAAGTTGGGATATATTGATACGAAAATGCCTAAGCACGTCAACAAGGAAGGTGGACAAAGGCAATCTAAAATTGGCATCATCTAAAAACCTAGTATAAAATCCTATTTTCCCAGCAGGTCTCTTATGCATAGTATCATTATGGTTAGGCAAAACGGGATGCACCTCTTCTGGGATATGAAACTTATCACAAAAAGCGTCAAGTGCTTTTTGGGTAAGAACACACCTAATATCTTTAATGGCACTCATGATGGAAGAAAGGAGTTTAAAAACTTAACCTGGAAACTTGAAATTCTTCGAAGAACGATAAAGCACAGATAAAAAGGTTAAAAAGCTCGAAAAATCTTAACAATGGCGAAATAGAGGAAGAAGTGGAAAAGACACATTGAAAAACAAATCAATTATTTATACCCTTGGTGTAGTAAATTCAAAGTATTCTTGGATTTTTACACGTGGCCATGACCTCCAAGTTAACGGCTAGGATTAGAAGTAAGAATAGTGATGACAGTTGAGCAAGTGGACCGAGCAGTAAAATCAGTCAGAATGTAAAAGGCCACAAAACAGCCACATCGCCCACATCCCACCTAACAAGGGTATAGAAATTTTGCAGAGAAACAAGTAGTCACAGAAGAAGCAATGATAAGAAGAATACCGAAACCTGAGTCTAGTAATATCTATTGCACGCTACAAAGTCGCACGCAATAGACATACTAAAATGGGGGGACTTGATGACGTATAACACGTATAGCATGCCTTTGGGTCTGGACTACATAAGCCGTACATGGGCCCAGGCCCAATAGGACAATCAAAAAGCGTAATGGACCAAAACTAAGCCCAAACCAAACTAGCTACGGTCCGGAAGCAGCAAGACGGACGAGGGGTTTCCAGAGGACACTTCCGCAGGTCAACGAAAGTCCGCTAGGTAAACCCATATCCTCAAGTCACGATTACAAGTGGACTCTTGCCTGACAAGGGTCCCACTTCAGCCCAACAACAGGCCCAAGCGAAATACTAGGAAAACCTAATATTTGGCTTACCTATTAAAAGGGGTACTCTGACACCCCCACAAGGTATGATCCTCTAGCCATATTTTACACACACATACTCTGACATTCTCTGACAAACATGAATACATACTCTCACGTCGGAGTTGAATTGTGGGGTCCGTCCCCACGGTTAGACTAATAGTGTACCTTTGATTGTGCAGGAAATCACTTCATTACTTGACTTAGTACAAGATCCTATTCATTGGCCCGACCTAATAATAACCCCAGATCCACTCTTCTCAACCTGTAACACTTTTTGTACTAACAGTTAATATGATCTATTGAAATCATGATCATGTTAAGTATAAACAAAGAGTTTTGGCAAACATGGGCTCTTTCAATATAAACAAAAAACAAAAATAAGACATGTAAATGATACTGAAATCACATATTCACTTCAAGATCTCCATTATTTTATAGTTATCTATTCTATCTCTAAATGTCAATTGTTTGCTTGGCAAATGATACTGAATCACATATAGTAGTAATTAAGATATTTATAAAATTTTAAAAGAGACCACAGTTGAGATTTGGTAATGCAGAATGTGGCCCATCTATCTACATAAATTAGTCGATTATGTGTATCATTGGTAGTGTGAATACATGGTTACAAAAAAGTCTAAGTTCATAGCGATAGTACAAAGGATACCGTGCTTTGTTATTTAAGATGAAGGATCAATGCAGACATCGTCATATGAAGATACGGTGTTGGATGGAGCAATTATATTTGCACCTGAAGGCATGGATGTTCGTGTAGCTACAAAATAAGAGTTGCATCTATATAGAGGTTCGATATGATCATTGTAACAAATAAGGTTTCTTATTTGAAGTGAGATTGTTATATTGTGCGTAACACATTTTTTGAATCATGATTTTGACATTAATTCCTAAATTTTAGATAACATATTAATGTTACTGTGACTGGTAATTGGGTTGGTGCAAAGTTTCAGTTTTCATATGCTTTGATACATGCTCAGTAGTTGTAGGATCATCATTTTTGGGTTGGATTTATCTATTTTTGGGTGTATAAAAACTTATTGCTATCTACATTTTACCTATATGCTACAGTAACATGTTAGCCCCTGTTGTATGCATGGGGTATTTTCTAACTCGTTTTACACAAAAACAATAATGTCAGCATATCTATAAATAAAGAGTTTTAATGACACAAACAAACATGGTTTTTTCATTATTATTATTGTTCTTTTCTTTTATAATTTTTTTACATTATAAAACTGTGAAACAAAAATTATAAAGTTTAATAAGTCAAAAGTATTAAACTGACAAAAAGTACATAACGTAAACTGATATAAAAAAAACTTTGTTATACTATAAACAAAGTGTCAAATAAGGGTTGGAGGTTATGAAAAATACAAAAATATCCGAGTCATGAGGGGTATCAATAACACAACTCATCCTAAAGTCTTAGAGAGTAAGGTACGGTTAGGTGGCTGGTAGACATTGCGTTTTTTTCTTCTTCTTTTTAGTGGATTATGTGTGGGCAAAAGGGTGTCTAATGACACCAGAATTATGAGGGAATGATGTTTTATGTGATGTGATATATTCTAGTGTTATATCTAGTGCTTTTAATAACAAAAACCCTAGAGTAGGGCTATTGTGGAAAGTCGTTAATGATAAAAAGTACAACAAAGATTTTTAGCCATAAAATATGGGGTATTAATTACACACTTGACACATAAGAACTTATAATGTACACAATATTGATGTTGACACATTATTAATATACTATTATCGACACACATGAATTTTTAGTTAACAATGTTGGTGTTGGTTGTTGGTTGGCTCAAGACAGGGTGAAGATAATTAATAGCCTAGCTAATTACCAAGACGGTTACCGGATATCACTTGAAGTCGTGTAATCACTTTTCAAATAAGATTATTCGACCGATTCCTGGGTTACACGAATACCTCCTTGGGATAAAACCAAGTGCTTGTTTTTGTTTAAGGCACAAATCAAGAACCTTTTGCTTCTAAGTGTTTATGTTTTCTGTATTGGTGTATTCCTTTCATGCAAGTGTTTATCTCTATTTATAAGGATGAAAACTCTTAATCAAAAGAGTTTGTAACTCCTGGTCAAAAGGATTTATGAGCATTAATTAGCTAATTAATCTCATAACCTCCTTCATAAATGCATAGTGGTTACCTGACCATAATTATGGTCATTAAGTCAAACTTGAAACCACCAATTTAATAGACATTAAGCTAACCACTAAAAGATTTAGGCAGAATCAGTGACTTGATAGGTGTACACTCTGTACCTCCAAACCCATTTCCATGTATGATCCAATTCTCACAATTGCACTAAATTTCCAACAATCCTACCCAATTTAATACAATTCCTTTTGTATGAAAATTAAACATATAAATGAAAATGTCATGAGGCTTGAATTTCCATCTTAGTAAATTACACGTTCAAATATTCAAGAATCAGGATGTTCTAAGAATTGAACCCTTCAACCCATTTGAATACCTAAAGATAAAATACACACAAGTTTTCAAACACTTAAAAGCTCCTGACACTATACAAGTCATTTGTCCATATCCAATTCATAAAAGTTGTAAGAGCCAAAGTCCATGCTCCCTGAAGTGGCAAAACCTCAACATTTACATAGGTGGTTCCTCTTTATTCATGCTCCTGCTAAGCGATTTTTCAAAGAAATTAACCATTGAGAAGTAAAGACTTCAACAAGTTCCAAGCACATCCTTGGGATGATTGTAAAACATGTGCTTCGGTCCACTAAACGTTCAGCTTTCCACATTCAACTCAGCTACCAAGTTTCCTTAGTAGGGAGTTGGGTGTCCTAACATTCAGTGACTAAGTTTGACTTTAAACTCATCCCTTCAACAGACTTTAAAAGCAAGTCTCTAGCCAATCCCTTTGTTAAGTGATCAGCTAAGTTTCATTAAGACCTTACAAACTTTATAGATACCACCCCATTTATGATAAGCTCACAAATCATGTTATGCTTGACACCTAAGTGTCTAGACTTTTCATTGTACATTTGGCTATAAGCCTTTGCCAATGTAGCAGCACTATCACAACGGATAGAAATAGGTGCTATAGGTTTGGACCACAATGGAATCTCAAGGATCAAGTTTCTTAACCATTCAGCCTCCTTACCAGCAGCTGCTAAAGCCACAAATTCAGATTCCATTGTTGAACTGGTGATGTAAGTTTGCTTCTTGGAAGGCCAAGAAATTGCACCTCCATTAAGTAGGAATACCCAACCACTGGTAGACGAATTGTCTTCAGTATTGCTGATCAGATAAGAAAAAGAACAATCAAACCAAGACGCCAAGATTTTATAGTGGTTCGGCTACGAAGCACCTCTTCGCCCTACTCCACTCCCCGAGTATCCTACTCGAGATTTCGCTATGTCAACCAAGTCCCTATTAGGCGAAAACAACCGTTTTTTTACCGTAGCTTACATTATTTTTTGACGCTAAGCTATAATGTCGAGTCCTAATCTTAGCTAGAACAATCTACTACTTCATAATCACTACTACAATCACAAGATCTACACTATCGTGAACTTTACACACTATCCGTAAATCATACAAAAAACAAGGATAATTACAATAATGATTTGGTACTTAGATAGAAGAGGAGGAAATATCACTTAAATAAACAATTCGTTTCTTGGCGAATCAATTGATCTTCTCTTTGCCACTTGAATGGAAAAGGAGAGATGAGATAAAAAGAGATTAGATCACTGAATCACAAGATCTAAGAATGTTAGTGATCAAGAGATTTAGAGAGAGAAAGAAGATTTTAGAGAGAGAAAGTTATTTGAAAATTTCGTGCTAAGAGGTGTGATTTTCTGTTAGAAATGGAGCAATATTTATAGGCAGGAAAACCCAACGGTCACTAGGGGCGGTCCCGGCGGTCCCAGATATATCTGGGGGCCGCCAGTAGACTACGCTCCTGTTTTTGTCTTTTTGTGAGGAAGGTTGTATCTGGTATGGAAGCTTCCATTTTAGGGGGAAAACATATTTCAAATTTTATTATTTAATTTAAAACCATTTTCTTTTATTTAAAAATATTTATGTATTTTTATTTTGTAAAAATATTTTTTTGTGAAAATGTAATGGTTAAGAAAAAAATATTTTTTTGATCACTAATCATGCTTAATGATTTGTTTGTTCATACCTTAAGTGATTAATATTAGAAATGGAATTTTTACGATTTTATATTTTGTAAACGTTTATTTTTTATTGTAAATGTTTTTACATTTTGTTATTATCAAAACGTTGAGAGGTCAAAAAATATAAATAACATTTTTAGACATTATTTGTATTAATAATTACCCCTTTTTGATGATGACAAAATATAAACTCATTTTGTATAAACAAATTATTAATGAGTTTTGTTCCATTTCTCCTCTTTTTTGTCGAATTCAATAAGGATGATCGTCGAGTGGTTGTAGAAAGAAAAAAGTCGACGGATATCAAGACTCCCCCTTGATGTATGCTCCTCCTCGTTTGGGGCACCAAGGGATCGATCTTACAAAAATTGTTTGCTACAAAACAAAGTTAGAAGTACAAGTGCAAGACAAATATCTTTTAAGCATAACATCATAGCGATACATGCAATTCAACCACAAAGTAATTTTATTCAACACATAATAGATCAATACCGTAGTGGTATGATCATTACAAGGTAAAGTAAAAACATATTAAGACATAGAGCTTAGACTAGTAGATTCTTGAAGACTAATAGATGCCACGAGCAAAAGATGAGATGTTTATTATTGAGATGAATTTAGCATTCTAAAAATGGTCAATTATGGTGAGGAGGTTGTTATTGAAGAGGGAAATAGAGTGGAATGACCAAGCTCCTGTCCTATTTGTTAAAAACTGTTAAGATCGTTTAAGCCCATCTAGGATATGTTTTACAGATAATATAAATATGCAGCGAAATATAAAGAATAATATATTATCAAACAAGGTTTTTATTCTCATACGTTTCCACCTTGCCCCAACTCTATACCTTGGAGCTACTAACTAACTAACTATTAATCTAACTACTAACTAAACATGTACACACATGTTTTTCTAGACTCTCATTGGGAGAGTTCTATGTTTTTGGATATCTATACTAGACGCCTATGAATCTCTTTATATAGAGAGATTTCAAGGCTTACATAAGAAGATAAGTATATGACAAAATAAATCATTTAAATATTAAACATGATCTTTTGATATCTTCTATCTTTTTAAGGAGATCTTCTAGAATCTTTAAAATCTTCTATCTTTTGAACAATTCCAGCTTTACGTTTAAGTTCTTTTGTTTCATTCTTTTATGCACTTTGTCTTATCAAATCAAGAATCCCAACAATCTTCCCCTATTTGATGATGACAAAACAAACAAAGTCGCGTATGAACTTCCCCTTAAATAAAGAAGTTGAGATGTAATCATCTCCATGAATGAAACAATCTTTAATGCTTCCCCTTGACTTAAGATCTCCTTGAACATGCCACCACACATAATAAGCCGCAAATCAATAAACCTGTAATCTTCTTCCCCTTTTTGTAATCATCTAATAGGGGTCTTCTGTAGATATGCAACTTGGATCATAATAGCTACAAATCATATACCACAACTACTAATCCATCCTTTCATATCAAAGTGCCCAACCATTACGGCACATTAAGAAAAATGAACTAAGCAGTAGAAATTTAAAAATAGCAGTAGTAATAAATGATAGCAGAGTAATGACCTTCACCTTGATTATAGCATATTAAATGGTTAAACATTTTTTAAAATTAAGCTTCCCCTGAAACCCATGATGTCTAACCATTTATTGAATGTAGGCTATATGTAATGATACTGAGGAGAAAAATCTAAGTATACCAATTGATGCTGAAGTAGAAATTACCCAAAATTGTGTCTTATTATCTATGTACTATCCTTACGTGGACTCCAAAAATTTTATAATAAATCTGTGAAGTATAAGTAGATCACAACCTCTTGACAAAAATCCTCATCTATATGAGACACATAACCAAAATAATAGCAAATGTACACATTGAGCACCATAAGAGAAATCACACACTTTTGCTAGATTTTGACAAGTCTTCGTCACATCGTTTCTAAGCACGAACAAGTTATCTTCAAACGTTGTAAGCCGTTTAAGATATGATAAGAACACGCATCTAAATAATTCCACTTCAACTTCAAATAAGTGATAAATAATCCTCTTCGTAACCGATCCTAACCAATAATCCAAAATACGAGCCATTAAATCTTGGTTTAAGTTCAACAGTAGTAACTACTAACCCTAGCAGTAGTAATAACCACAACAGTATTAACTTCCTTTTGTGTGTGTTGTACGAGATCCAAAAACTGTGTGTTGTCCGATATCGATCAAAGCTAGCAGTACAAACAATAAACCATCAGTACAAACTTTCAACGAGCAGTACTAACCTTTAAAGATAAGGCTAGCAGTATTAACTACCATTGGCAGTATAAACATACAACTGACAGTACTAATGTATGAAGAACAGTTTTAAGTACTCATAAGCAGTACTAAGTATAAAGCTGACAGTACTAACTTCATAGCCAGCAGTACTAATTCTTCCCTTTAAATCAAGCAGTACTAAAATTTCAACAGATGTTTCTTTGTCAATTAAAACATGTTGATGCCTGCTAATTCTTCTCTTAACCAAAAACCAAATATCAATACCATTAGCAGCAGTGTTAACGAACCCATGATAACTGGCAGTATTAAAATAGACTAGAAGTAGTACTAATCACAAACCAATCAATAACATTTGTGAACAAACTTCCTGTTATATCGAATAAGGGTTACTAAAAAACCCTAATATCACCAGATTCGACATAATAACCAAGACAGAAAATTCGTACCTCTTTTCCTTCATAGATGCGATACCAAAACACCTTGTAGATCCTACATTGAGAGCCACCAGGCTCTGATACCAATTGTGAAGATCGTTATTAAGACTCATCTAGGATATAATAACAATGATTGATAAATTGCACAGCGGAATAATAAACATGAATCAAAGTTATTTTCAAGGTTTTTCTTTATTTCATATGTTTCCACCTTGCCCCAACTCTATACCTTGGAGCTACTAACTAACTATTAATCTAACTACTAACAAAACGTGTACACACACACATGTTTTTCTAGACTCTCATTGGAAGAGTTCTATGTTTTTGGATATTTATACCAGACGCCTTTGAATCTCTTTATATAAGAGATTTCAAGGCTTACATAAGAAGATAAGTATAAGACAAAATAAATCATTTAAATATTAAACTTGATCTTCTGATATCTTGTATCTTCATAAGGATATCTTTTGAAATCTTCAAAATCTTCCATCTTTTAAAGAATTCTTCTTTTGCATTTAAGTCCTTTTGTTTCATTCTTTTATTTATTTTGTCTCATCAAATCAAGAATCCCAACAATCTTCCCCTATTTGATGATGACAAAACAAACAAAGTCGCGTATGAACTTCCCCTTAAATAGAGAAATTGAGATGTAATCATCTCCATGAATGAAACAAAATCTTTAATGCTTCCCCTTGACTTAAGATCTCCTTGAACATGCCACCACACATAATAAGTTGCAAATCAATAAACCTGTAATCTTCTTCCCCTTTTTGTAATCATCTAATAGGGGTCTTCTATAGATATTCAACTTGGATCATAACAGCTACGCCTGTTGTATTCATGGAACCTCATGACCGTGTGGTGTAACATACTTGGATAAATTTGTGATAGTGTTCATTGATGATATTCTTATCTACTCCCGTAACAAAGAAGAACACGTAGATCACCTGAGAATAATCTTGTAATTACTCAGAAAGGAGGAATTGTATGCCAAGTTCTCCAAGTGTGATTTCTGGATCAGTATCGTGCAGTTTCTTAGGCACGTAATTGATAGTCAAGGAATTCATGTTGAACCCTCCAAGATTGAAGCAGTTAAGAATTAGGCATCTCCTACCACACCTATAGAAGTATGCCAATTCTTAGGACTCGCCGGCTACTATCGGAGATTTATCAAAGATTTTTCAAAGATCGCAAAGTTCTTGACTGAATTAACCCAGAAAAACAAGAAGTATATCTAGGGAGAAGACCAAGAGTCAGCTTTCCAACTACTAAAGCAAAAGTTGTGTGAAGCTCCAATCTTAGCATTACCAGAAGGAAACGATGATTTTGTTGTTTACTGTGATGCATCCCATCAAGGCCTAGGAGCAGTGTTAATGCAAAGAGAAAATTTTTATTGCATATGCATCCTGACAACTTAAGCCTAATGAAGAAAACTATACCACACATGACCTCGAATTAGGAGCAGTTGTGTTCGCTCTTAAAATTTAGAGACACTATCTGTATGGCACAAAGTGTACCATGTTCACTGATCATAAAAGTCTTTAGTATATTCTTGATCAGAAAGAGTTGAACATTAGACAACGCCGTTAGCTAGAATTGCTCACAGATTACGATTGTGAGATTCGCTACCATCCTGGGAAGGCAAATGTTGTAGTAGATGCCTTAAGCCAGTAGGAACGAATCAAACCACTCCAAGTTAGATCATTAGTTATGACCCTTCACCCAGAATTACCATCACAAATCCTCGAAGCCCAAATCAAGGCGATCAAAGAAGAAAACCTCAAAGCTGAGAACTTACGAGGAATGGACAAAGCATTTGAAATACGTCCTGATGGAACTCGTTGTATCAAGAATCGAAGTTGGATACAACTCTTTGGTAATTTGAGAGACTTAATCATGCATGAATCTTATAAATCAAAGTATTCCATTCACCCAGGTTCTGACAAGATGTATCAGGATCTAAAGAAACTCTATTGGTGGCCTAACATAAAGGCAATCATCATTGAATATGTTGGCAAATGTTTAACATGCTCTAGAGTTAAAGCTGAATGTCAGAAGCCATCCGACTTACTGGTACAACCGGAGATTCCTATGTAGAAGTGGGAGAGAATAACGATGGGTTTTGTCACAAAACTACCCAAAACTTCAAACGAACATGACACAATCTGGGTCATTGTCGATCGCCTTACCAAATCCTCACATTTCATCCTTACCCGAGAGACAGATAGTATGGAAACCCTTACAAGGTTGTACATCAAAGAAATAGTCTCCCGGCATGGCGTGCCAATATCTATCATCTTGGATCATGACAGTCATTTCACATCCAGATTCTGGCAATCATTACAAAGTGCTTTGGGTACTCAATTAGACATGAGTACAGCATATCATCCTGAGACTGATGGACAAATTGAAAGAACAATCCAAACACTCGAAGATATGCTTCGAACCTGTGTTATAGATTTTGAAAAAGGATAGGAAAGACATTTACCATTAATAGAATTTTCCTACAATAACAGTTACCATGCCAGTATTAAGGCAGCACCATTCGAGGCACTTTATGGTTGAAAGTGTCGATCACCTGTTTGCTGGGCCGAAGTTGGAGATGTTTAACTTACGGGACCAGAAATAATCTATGAAACCACCGAGAAAATAGTTCAAATCCGACAACGCTTGCAAGCTGCAAGAGACCGGCAAAGAAGTTACGCCAACGTAAGGCGAAAGCCATTAGAATTCCAAGTTGGAGATCGTGTTATGTTAAAAGTGTCACCATGAAAAGGTGTCATCCGATTCAGAAAGCGAGGAAAGCTTAACCCTCGGTACATTGGACCATTCAAAATCCTTGAACGGATTGGCCCAGTGGCATACAAACTAGAGCTTCCTAAAGAGCTCAGTAATGTCCACAGTACTTTCCACGTTTCTAATTTAAAGAAATGCTTATCTGACGAATCCCTTGTCATTCCAATGAAAGAACTTCAGCTTGATGATAAGCTCAACTTTGTGGAAGAACCCGTAGAAATCATGGATCGAGAAGTCAAACAACTGAAACAAAGTCGCATCCCTATAGTCAAAGTAAGATGGAACTCTAAAAGAGGACCAGAATTTACGTGGGAACGCGAAGATCAAATTCGTGCTAAGTATCCACATCTATTTCCAAACACCACTCCAGCATCCAACTAAATCTCGGGACGAGATTTCTTTTAAGGGAGGGAGACTATAACAACCCACAATTTTCATCAATGTAATTATCCATCTATTAAATTAGATGCAATTTCCATCAATGTAATATCTACTTATTAAATTAAGTACAACTATCTTCGAGGGAAAATTTTTGCTTTATTTCATGTCAACTATGTAACGTAACTTACATAGCAAACTAAACGAGCTCACGCAACAACCAATGCCAACTATATCTACGTTTATATCTAGTAAACATCCAAATATGTCAAGTCTATGTTCTAATATTATTTTTACCAAATACGTTATCCGTCTAACATACCATTTACAACGTTATTTCAAAACAAGCACTATACGTTAACGTTTATTCCAAAAACCCTAATTTCATGTAATGTTTTCATTTAAACCAAATGTACAAGATAATAAGGCATGTGTACAAGTATTATAGCACAACATTTGAATATAATTTCCCTCCAAAACCATGGTACAAGTCATTAAAGCTCAATGTACAAATCAATTAATCATAGACTTCAAACTAACTTATTTTCCCTCCAAATTCATTCTAGTTTCTTACCACCACTTTAACACAAGGTACAACACATAATGCACAACATCTTAACACTAATCCTAAACCCTAATCCACGTCCTAAATCCAAAAACCCTAACCCGAAATCAAAACCAACCTGTCACCCCTTTAACAAGTTTAAACTAGTTTAAAACCCATTTTAAATCAAACTAGCACCCTAGCACCACCATGACCTCACCACCACATCACCAACAAGCAGCCACCCTACCACCTCCATCACCACCCCATGTCATCACCTTAATCACCAAGCAAACATCCTTTTCTTCACCTCCTTATGAAACCGTACCCTCCCATAAAACTCCACCTTGCATAGCTACTTTCCTAGCTCATAATAATCACCATGGCTAACCTTTGGCCACCACTCCACTCTACTTGATCCCTAGTCCACTTAAACTTGGTCACCAATCCATTCTTGCACTATATATACCCACACATACACATACATTTCCATATCTCATCATAAACTCAAACACATACTTAAAATTATGATCAAGCCAATCTAAGGAAGATAGAAGAGAAGATAGAAGGAAATCTAAGCCAAGAAACAAGAAAAGAGGTCCTTGATTTATTTTCCTAGGCGTTCGACCCACATCCATCACATTCGACCCATTTCAAGCTTAAGTAAGCTCATGACTTGTTAAATAAGCTCTTAGAATCTTGTATAAGCTGTTATTTATCTTCTATACATCTCATGTAACCTTTGATTCATAAATCCATACGCATGGTTACACACCTCAAAATTTAACACACACTCAAATGTAGTTTTAAACAAGAACAAGGAAGATCAAGGAAGGAAGAACTCAGCCAATTTAAATCTAAGAAATAAGAAAAGAAATGGCCATTGAAGTCTGGATTTTCTAAGGCGTTCAAAGACCAAGCACCATATAAAACCCTAAAACCTTGATTTCATGAAATCAATAAGCTAAAGCCATAAGCTGATTTAATAAGCTATTCTAATAAGCTAACTTATCATTTTTATAAACATTAAAACAAATCCTAAAGCCTTAAACCCATCGGGTTAATCATTTTAAACCAAACGAACCCGTTTTGGATTTTTAAGCTCACAAGCTCTTTTCATAAGCTATAAGCTCGTAAAAGTTACTTATTTTAGCTTATATTAATAAGCTATAACCTGCAAAATTGATTTCTAAATCAAAAATATCAATATTATGGTTTTTGGACTAAATTCGCAAATGTTTTCATGCAAAGGGGTATATATTGTAAATTCTTGAAACTTATAACTAAAGGGGCTGAAATTGTCATTATTCCAAAGTTATAACTATGAGGGGCTGTTTTGTAAAGTTTTAAAGTTAAAGGTTTAAATTATATATACTTTGTATATAAAGGACTAACTTTGTAAATATATATAAACCAAGGGTATATATTGTCATTTTGCATTCTTAAAGGTATAAAATGTAATATTTTTATATAAATTATGAAAATATATTTAAATATTATAAGACTCAATTTTATTAAAACTTGACATATTTGTCGTTATCATTCGTCGATCAAAACACTATAAAATAAATTATGTTATAAATATAACATAATTTATCATCCACTAGCTTTTGAAGAAACCTAAAATGATAAAATCTTATCATTTAATCTATAACGTATCACGTTACTAGGGAATTTCATGTGAGGGGTTTCATTTGGGTAGACGTTTTGACAAGTTGCTGGATTTACGATTTAAAGTGTCCTAGCTCCTCAAACGTTTACTACATGACCTCTAGATTATGATAGCCCGAACAGTGTTATGATGTTTTCATAAACTAATAAACTAAATTAACGTCAATGTTAAATAAAGCTTTGAAGTATAATCAAACTAAGACTTGACATATGCCAACTCTGGTTGCGTGACAAAGCCGTTTAAACACCATCTGAGTCACTTTTGACATCAATCAGATTTCCTTGAACTAAGGTGAGTTCATAGTCCCACTTTTACATGTTTTCTAAACTTCGTGGGGAGATACATGCTATAAACCAAGAATACAAGTGTTTTTCCAACCGTATGCTATCCTGATATATTATTGCCTAAGTTTGTCTGCAGTGCCAATATTTCTTAATCATGAACCATTAGTCACTAGCGAGTGAACGCGAATATTGTGAATAGATCTATCGGGGTGTGATGACTCCCGTTAGTGTGCCTATACTTTTGGTACCAATAGCACTATATTTTATTATAATGGGTAACTTTGGCAAGTTACCTTTCATGAGGGCTTAGGTTCCTCCCCAATGTCACTGCAGTGATTTCATGTTAACGTGTTGGTGTCATGAGCTTAAATGTAATAATACTATTTACTATGATAATTGTAAATGAAATTACAATTATTACAAACTATGGGTATATAACAATGTAACCCACTATTGAACTTGTATTCAACTATTATAACTTAAAACATGTGAGTTTCACTCAACCTTTGTGTTGACCTTTTAGCATGTTTATCTTAGGTAATTGAGCAATCTATGGCACGGAATGGCATTGGACTTGAGGACGTCCAAACTTGTTATCATTCAACTTTATGTTTTGAAATGTATTTTGGGACCTCCGTTTGTAAAAACTCTAATGAATAATGAACGATAACTTGTCTTTTAAAAATGTCTCTTTTGAGTCGTTTTCTATTATTGTGACTATGATTCATGAAGTAATACCCCTAAATTAGCTTTCGCTGCTATATGTCAAATATCGGGGTGTTACATCTGCAAATTTGTTTAGAGCTTTTGTGAAATTCAGCAAGAGACTTGGAAGAGCATCCAAAGTCTTTAGTTTAGCTTGAGCTGATTTAACATTTGTTGGAAGGGAAAGAAATTCTTCTGGAAGTTCTCACTGAAGAGAGTTTAGTTCAGCAACTTGAGATGTAAGACTGGTAGCAGTCTTTGTAAATTCTTCTAGCTTTGTGGGAATTTCTTTCAGCTCCTTTGGTAGCTCAATTTCAAGTTCATAAACTTGTGTCTTTAACCCTTTTATCTCTTCAGTAAATTCATTGAACTTGGAGGGGAGATATTTCAACTCAGTTGCCAATGAGCTGCTAAAGTCATGAGAAGATAAAATATTTAAGAATTCAGTTTGTAAAGACTTTACCAGTAGCTCATTGAGTTGTTCCACATTTGGAAATGAGGGTTAAGCTTTTAGGAGTGCAGTTTCAGCTTTGATCTTCTCTATGGGGGATGGACTGATACTATCTTCTTTTTTTTCTTATAAAACAATCAATTTTTTTTATTTTAATCATTTTTTTATATACCAAGCCCATAGTTTGTAATAATTGCATATACAATTATCATGGAAAACAATATTATTGCCCTAATCTCATGACATCCATAGTTAACATTGGAAATCACGTAGTGACATTGGTTGAGGAACAAATGTCCCCGTGGAAAGGTAACTTGCCAAGGTTACCCATTAAGTCAAATATAGTGCTATTGGTACCAAAAGTATAGGCACACCAACGGGAGTCGTCACACCCCGATAGATCTATCCACAATATTTGCGTTCACTCGCAAGTGACTAATGGTTCATGATTAAGAAATATTGGCAGTGGAAGGTACTTAGGAAATAATATATCTGGATAGCATAAAGTTGGAAAAACACTTGCATTCATGGTTTAAGCATGTATCCCCCTCGCGGGTTTATAAAGTATTTAAAAGATTTAAAATGCGAGGCTATGAACTCACCTTAACAGGGAAATCTGATTGATGGCAAAAGTATATGAAATGAAAGTAACGGCCTCGTCACGCAATCTTGGGGTAATATGTCAAGTCCCCCTTTTAAAGGGTGTTTTTTTTTTTGGGGGATTGTTTATCTTTCAAAACTTCATGAAGTTTAACATTTGATTTATTAATTTATGGAAATATTGTATCATTGTTCGGGCTATCATAATTCAGAGGTCATGCAGTAAACGTTTGAGGAGCCAGGACACTTTAAATCGTAAATCCAGCAAACTCGTCAAAACGTATACCCAAATGAAACCCCTCACATGAAATTCCCTAGTAACGTGATACGATAAGATTTTAAGTTTCTTCAAAAGCTAGTCGATGATAAGTTACGTTAAATATGTAATTGTTTTAGATAGTGTCTCGATAGGATGCATTAATAACGACAAATGTGTTATGTCGGTTTTAATCATACAAGTCTTATAATATTTATATATATATTTATAATTTATACAAAAATATTACATTTTATATTTTAAGAATACAAAAATGGCAATATATACCCTTGATTTTTATACTTTTACAAATTTAGTCCTTTATATATAAAGTGTATATATATATATATATATATATTAAACCTCTAAATTTAAAACTTGGCAAAACAGCCCCTCATAGTTATAACTTTAGGAATATTACATTTTCAGCCTCTCTAGTTGTAATTTTAAAATATTACGAATTATATACCCTTGTGACATGAAAATTTTGCTTAAATCAAGTCCAAAATTCATAATTTTGATATTTTTCAATATAAAAAGTAATTTGCAGGTTATAGCTTATTAGAATAAGCTAAAATAAGTAGAGTTTATGAGCTTATAGCTTATGGAAAGGGCTTATGAGCTAGAAAATCCAAAACAGGTGCGTTTGGTTTAGGAAAACCCAAAACGCATGGGTTTGTGGTTCAAGGGATCAAACAAGAGTTAACATATGATCTTACAAACCTTATGAAAGACTTAAAGCAGATTATAAGCTTATGGGATAAGATTTTGAGCTTACTTGAGTTTATACGGGTCAAAATGAGGGTTTTGGGTTCGCACGCCTTGGAAATGACTTCAATGGCTTCCTTCTCTTGTTTTATTGGCTTCTAAGGGATTTGTACTTCTTCCTTACCTTCCTTAATTATGCTAGAATATAGTTTTGTGAGGTAAAATGAAGTTTTGATGGTGATTTGAATGTATGTGTATGCATGCGTATATATAGTGGTAGAAACAACTTGGAGGCCAAGTTTACTTATAGTAGGCACCAAGTAACTTGGTGTGGAAGCCAAGGGTTGTAGAGTGGTTACCAAGGAGTATCTAGGGTGAGTCATGAGAGCTAGGATGAGGTGTAAGAGTGTGAAAAGGGGTTCGGTTTAACAAGGAGTAACAAGGAGGTTTTTGGAGTGCAAGTAGCTTACAAGGAGGTGATGAAGGTGGTATGGTGGCTGCTAGGTGATGACAAGGTGGTGATGAAGGTGGTAGGGTTGGTGCTTACTTGATTTAAAATAGGTTTTAACTAGTTAAAAGAGGTGACGTGTGGTTTAGGGTTTCATTTAGGTTTAGGGTTTTAGATTTGGGTTTTAGGACGAATTAAGGTTTAGGTTTAAGGTTTAGATGTTATGCATTGAGTGTTGTAAGTTGTGTTTAAAAGATGGTATGAAAACTAGAAAGAAAATGGTGTTTCCGGTAAAATAGGGTTATTTGATATTCGTGCTTAATTGGTTTGTATATTGTGTTTAAATGAGTTGTATATTGATTTAGGAGGTAATTATAATTCAAATGTTGTGCTATGATTCTTGTACATATGCTTTATAGGTTTGTACATTTATTTTATATGTAAATATTACATATAGTTAGGGTTTAGATATAGACGTTTAACGTTTAAAGTCGTTTTGATAAAATAGAAAGTACGTTAAATAGATAATGTATTTGATTAAATATGTATATTAGAAACATAGACTTGACATATTAGGATGTTTCATGATATAAACATAGTTATAGTTGGCATTGGTTGTTGCCCTGTGAGCTCGTTTACTTTGATTATGTAAACTACGTTACATAATGGAATAAAGCTGAATCATTTTTCCTTAAAAAGGTGGTATATAATTTAATAGATGGATATTACATTGATGAAAATTGCGGGTTGTTGTAGTCCCCAACCTTAAAGAAATCTCATCCTGAGATTTAGTTGGATGCCGGAGTGATGACAAAGAATGATTCAAACAAATTATGAATTGTAAGAGAGTCGCTTGTACACCAATCATGTCGGATACAAATTTTGAAAAATTCGAATGAACAATTTACGACTAGAGACTCAATTGTATGAAGGTAATAATGATAATGATTAAATGAAGAAAAAGAATTATTTTTACAAATGGATTGAAAGAAAATTGTTTGTACGAATGCCATACACTTAAGTCTACTCATTTATAGTTTGTCATTTACAAACAGAGGCGTCCCAATCCTTGTAACTGAGAATTTATAAATTTATAGTTTGGTGGTTTATAATTTCCTTATTCAAATAAAGAAGCATCCTAATTCATTTCAATAAGATGATTATAAATCATCATACTTAAGCATAAAACATAATATCAAACGGTGTTAAGTAGAAGATGTTTCCTTGGTGGTATGATTTTCCAAAATCATGAGAAGAATAATGAGACATTAAATTGCACGATACTGACCCAGAATCACACTTGGAGAATTTGGCATATAATTCCTCCTTTCTGAGTAATTCCAAAATTATCCTCAGGTGATTTGCGTGTCCTTCTTTGTTACTGGAGTAGATGAGAATATCATCAATGAACACTATCACAAATTTATCCAAGTATCGTTTACACAAACGGTTCATGAGGTCCATGAACACAGCAGGTGCGTTAGTTAAACCAAATGGCATCACATGGAATTCATAGTGTCCGTACCTCGTTCTGAAAGCAATCTTGGGAATATCTTCATCCTTGACTTTCAGTTGATGATAGCCTGATCTTAAGTCAATCTTCGAGTAAACACTCAAACCTTGAAGTTGGTCGAATAAGTCATCGATCCTGGGTAATGGGTAATGATTCTTTACAGTGAGTTTATTCAGCTCCCGATAATCGATACACATTCTGAAAGATCCATCTTTCTTTTTAACAAATAAGATAGGAGCTCCCCAGGGCGAAGTACTTGGTCGGATAAAACCTCGGTCTGCTAACTCTTATAGTTGGTCAGATAGTTCATGCATTTCTGAAGGAGCTAATCTATAAGGTGCTCGGGCTACTCGTGCCGCTCCTGGAATCAAATCGATTTGAAATTCTACTTGACGAATAGGAGGAAGGTCGGGTAGGTCTTCAGTAAAAACATCTGGGAATTCTCTGACTACTGGGATATCTTCTAGTCTTTTCTTGTCTGACTTCTTCTCCATTACTTGGACTATGAAAACTTGACAACCCTTGGATATATACCTTTTGGTTTTTATAAAGGATATGAGGTTTAGTCGGGTTTTACTTCGATCACCTCGGATGATCAAAGTTTCACTGTGGATTGGGATGTGGATGACTTTCTCGTCACAGATAATTCTAGCATGATACTTAGATAACCAATTCATACCAATGACGACGTCGAAACTACCGAGCTTAATCGGCATGAGATCAATTTCAAAAGGTTGGTTTAACAAAGTCAGGGTGCAACCCTGGATAATGGTGTTTGTGCTTACTAGATTTCCGTCAGCCATTTCGATATTGTAAAAGGTATCTATTGTAATGGGTGGGATATTTAGCATAGAGGCAAGAGATATGGATACGAAGCTTTTATCGGCTCCAGAATCAAATAATACTCTAGCTAGATGTTGGTTTAGAAGGAACATACCCGTGACTACGTTTGGGTCTTGGTGAGCATTCCTATCCCTTAGCATGTAAGCTATCCCCTAGGCATTGTTGTTGGTGGTCTTTCGACACTGATTTGCATAATGTACTTTCTCTCCATAGGTATGACAAGTAACTGACACTGGCTGCAGGTTGCTTCCAGTGGCTGGCCCCTTATTTCTGCAGTTCTTGGTCAATGGCCCACCTTGTTGCAAGTATTACACTTAACAGTGCAAGGTCCTGTGTGATGTAGAACACATCTTCTACACAATGGGAGGTTTCCAGCATACCTACTGTTCTTAGCTGGAGTGGCAGCATAAGCTCTGACAGCTTCTTGCCTTTTGTTCTGTTGTGGTTGGTGATTATTATAGCGGTTGTTGGTGTTGGTGTTACGATAGTTGTTGTTATTATTGTTGCGGTAGTTGTTGTTAAAAGTTCTTCTGTCGTCAAACTTTCATTTGTGATCACTTGATACGTGCACTGTAGTGTGCTTTGTTACCTGATCCATTAGCCTCTAGGCTATGTTAATGGCTTCCTCTATAGTTTGAGGTTTAGAGGCGGTAACATTCCCTTCAATACTTCGAGGCAATCCCCCGATGAAAACTTCCATCATTTTCTCAGAATCTAGCACCATAGTGGGATATAAGGTTGCCAATTCTTGGAATCTTCTCACATATGTCTTGAGATCATTCCCCTTCATAGTCAGATGGTAAAATTCGTCTTCTATCTTCTGGATCTCAGTTTGGGGACAGTACTTCTTTATCAAAAGCTTCTTGAATTTAACCCAGGTAATCTTGTAAGCTTATTCTATTCCATTAGGCTGGGCGAATGAATTCCACCAGGACAAAGCTTCTTCAGTTAAAGTACCAGTAACAAACTTCACCTTGCAGTCTTTGGTACAGTTACTACGGGAAAACACTGATTCAGTTCCCTCAAACCAGCGAAGCCAACAACGCCTTATGTACCTTTGAAATTGAAAGGTTGGCAGCTCATGAACTCTTTGTAGCTACATTTTCTTGCTATAGGAGCTTCTCTTTCTCCGGTGTTTCTATTGGTATTGTCAGTATTTGCCATGGTAACAGCTTGTGCTTCCAGAGCTGCGGAAACACTATCATCAACTAATTTCTTGATGGCGGCCTGAGTCATGGCTGGTGCTGCATATGTTGATGTCCTCTTGGGAGCCATTCTATCAACATTTATAAGACAATACTGAATAAGAATATGATAGTCATATCACAAGTCATTGTATAAAAATCAAAAATTTCATACTTAGTGATATTGAACTTATTTGACATATCATTGTGTGGATTCTCATTTTGATGTAAGTTCTAACAAAGAAATATAATGTAATATCAAAGGATGTGTATTTCTTTGTTAATAAGCATCTGACTCATTAGGTTTCTCGGTGACTGGTTTACTTCCCAGTGGTTTCATACTGCGACCACTTTGATAGCTTATCAAAGAATAGTCTGGTGGTGGTGTAGGTGAAATTAAGACATTGTGCATACGATTCCACCTAATGGTATTTATGATAAGGGCTCGAGAAAAACCGAATGGTAAGAGAACCATGGTAATCCTGGATAAAGTTATGAATCGTCATACTACAGAATATAGGGTATCCAACCATGACATACATAAATCGGTATCATAAACAGCAAAGTATAATGAAATCACCACTGTATTAAGTCATAAACAACTTATCTTACATATCTTTCATAGTCAAAATTTAACAAGCATCATTTTTTTATTCACACATCCAGTGTTGGTTTTAACAAAAAGCTGTAAATGATAAAGATCTAGTCTAGTAGTCCGGTGGTGGTGGTCCTCCCTTGTGGTGCTTGAGCTCACGGATCTTGTCCAGAAGATTCTTCATATCCGATCGGTGCCTGTTGTGTTCATGGACCTCATGAACCGTTTGTGTAAACGATACTTGGATAAATTTGTGATAGTGTTCATTGATGATATTCTCATCTACTCCAGTAACAAAGAAGGACACGCAAATCACCTGAGGATAATTTTGGAATTACTCAGAAAAGAGAAATTGTATGCCAAGTTCTCCAAATGTGATTTCTGGATCAGTATCCTGAAATTTCTTGGGCACGTGATTGACAGTCAAGGAATTCACGTTGACCCCGCCAAGATTAAAGTAGTTAAGAATTGGGCATCCCCTACCACACTCGCAGAAATACGCCAATTCTTAGGAATAGCCAGCTACTATCGGAGATTTATCAAAGATTTTTTGAAGATTGCAAAGTCTTTGACTGAATTAACCCATAAAAACAAGAAGTATATCTGGGGACAAGACCAAGAGTCAGCTTTCCAACTGCTAAAACAAAAATTGTGTGAAGCTCCAATCTTAACATTACCATAAGGAAACGATGACTTCGTCGTTTACTGTGATGCATCACATCAAGGTCTGGGAGCGATGTTAATGCAAAGAGAAAAAGTTATTGCATATGCATCCCGACAACTCAAGCCTCATGAAGAGAACTATACCACACATGACCTCAAATTAGGAGCAGTAGTGTTCGCTCTTAAAATTTGGAGACACTATCTGTATGGCACAAAGTGTACTGTGTTTAATGATCATAAAAGTCTTCAGCATATCCTAGATCAAAAAGAGTTGAACATGAGACAACGTCGTTGGCTAGAATTGCTTGCAGATTATGATTGTGAGATTCATTACCATCCTGGAAAGGTAAATGTTGTAGCAGATGCCTTGAGCCAAAAGGAACGAATCAAACCACTCCGAGTTAGAGCATTAGTCATGACCCTTCACCCAAAACTACCATCACAAATTCTCGATGTAACACCCCGATATTTAACATATAGCAGCGGAAGCTAATTTAGGGTATTACTTCATATATCAACAGGCATAATCATAGAAAATTACTCAAAAGAGACGTTTTTAAAAGATAAGTTATCATTCATTATTCATTATAGTTTTTACAAACGGAGGTCCCAAAATACATTTCAAAACATAAAGTTGAATGATAACAGGTTTGGACGTCCTCATGTCCAATGCCACTCCGTGCCATAAGATGCTTAGTTACCTGAGATAAACATGCTTAAAAGTCAACACAAAGGTTGAGTGAAATTCATAGGTTTTAAGTTATAATAGTTGAATACAAGTTCAATAGTGGGTTACGTTGTTATACACCCATAGTTTGTAATAATTGTAATTGCATTTACAATTATCATAGTAAACAGTATTATTGCATTTAAGCTCATGACACCAACACGTTAACATGAAATCACCGTAGTGACATTGGGGAGGAACCTAAGCCCTCATGAAAGGTAACTTGCCAAAGTTACCCATTATAATCAAATATAGTGCTATTGGTACCAAAAGTATAGGCACACCAACGGGAGTCGTCACACCCCGATAGATCTATCCACAATATTCGCGTTCACTCGCAAGTGACTAATGGTTCATGATTAAGAAATATTGGCAGTGCAGGCAAACTTAGGCAATAATATATCAGGATAGCATACAGTTGGAAAAACACTTGTATTCATGGTTTATAGCATGTATCTCCCCACGGAGTTTAGAAAACATGTAAAAGTGGGACTATGAACTCACCTTAGTTCAGGGAAATCTGATTGATGTCAAAAGTGACTCAGATGGTGTTAAACGGCTTTGTCACGCAACCTGAGTTAATATATGTCAAGTCTTAGTTTGATTATACTTCAAAGCTTTATTTAACATTGACGTTAATTTAGTTTATTAGTTTATGAAAACATCGTAACACTGTTCGGGCTATCATAATCCAGAGGTCATGTAGTAAACGTTTGAGGAGCTAGGACACTTTAAATCGTAAATCCAGCAACTCGTCAAAACGTCTACCCAAATGAAACCCCTCACATGAAATTCCCTAGTAACGTGATACGTTATAGATTAAATGATAAGATTTTATCATTTTAGGTTTCTTCAAAAGCTAGTGGATGATAAATTATGTTATATTTATAACATAATTGATTTTATAGTGTTTCGATCGACGAATGATAATGACAAATGTGTCGGGTTTTAATAAAATCGAGTCTTATAATATTTAAATATATTTTTATAATTTATATAAAAATATTACATTTTATACCTTTAAGAATGCAAAATGACAATATATACCCTTGGTTTATATATATTTACAAAGTTAGTCCTTTATATATAAAGTATATATAATTTAAACCTTTAACTTTAAAACTTTACAAAACAGCCCCTCATAGTTAAAACTTTGGAATAATGACAATTTCAGCTCCTTTAGTTATAAGTTTTAAGAATTTACAATATATACCCCTTTGCATGAAAACATTTACGAATTTAGTCCAAAAACCATAATATTGATATTTTTGATTTAGAAATCAATTTTGCGGGTTATAGCTTATTAATATAAGCTAAAATAAGTAACTTTTACGAGCTTATAGCTTATGAAAAGAGCTTGTTAGCTTGAAAATCCAAAACGGGTTCGTTTGGTTTAGGAAAACCAAACCGCATGGGTTTGTGGTTCAAGAACTTAAAAAAGAGTTTATATAGGATATTACAAGCCTTATGAAAGTTCTAAAACAAGGCAAGAGCTTATTGAACTAATAGAATAACTTACATCTTGAAAATGGGTCGAAATAGGGGTTTTTGGTTCGTACGACTTTATGACAAGTTCTAGGGCTTCTCCTTCTTTTTCCTTGGTGTCTAACAGATCTAGGGACTTCACTTCACTTCTAGGACATGGCTTGGATTTTGATTCTAAGGTAGTTTGAAGTTTAAGAGTGAATTGAAAGTGTATGTATGTGTTCGTGTATATATAGTGAAAAAAGAGGAGTAATGGCCAAGTTACTTGGTGTGGTGGCCAAGTAAACTCGAAGTGGGGTTCAAGGATGTTTAGTGGTGACCAAGGAATACTAGGATGAGGTGTAGGGGTGTGAGAGGGTTCGGTTTTCATGGGTGACGAGGGGGTGTTTGTTTGCTTGGTGAGCAAGGGTGGTGATGGATGTGGTAGGGTGGTTGCTTGGTGATGACAAGGAGCTAGGGTGGTTTCTTGGTGGTGACAAGTAGCTAGGCAAGGTGGTGAACATGGTGTAAGGGTGCTAGCTTGGTTTAAAATAGGTTTAAAAGGTGTCGGGTTCAATTAGGGTTTCGAATTAGGGTTTTGGTTTTATGACGTGTATATGTAATGAAAAGGGAGGGAAATCTGGTTTAAATGTTGTGCATTGGATGCTTGTAACATGTGTTTAAAATGTGGTACAAGATGCCTTAAGTAACAACTGGAGCGGAAAATCGCCAGCCCATGATTTCGTCCCTATACGAGCTTGCATTCGTGTGTGGATTGCTCGCTGCTATAGGTAACGTTCGACGCCTACTCGCTTGCGTTTTGGATGGGAAACACTTAATCTCACAAAATGCTTCTATGCTCCATCGATGTACTCTGTACCATCGCACTCTCGATTTCCTTTGGCTCATCATTCCCCCGGTCTCTAACCTCGAAAAACATCTCACAACTACTCTACGCTGGCCGCCGCTGCTTTCTTTGACCCTATATACTTCGCTCTCACGTATAATGCCTTG
Source organism: Tanacetum coccineum (assembly GCA_026074375.1). NCBI lineage: Eukaryota > Viridiplantae > Streptophyta > Magnoliopsida > Asterales > Asteraceae > Tanacetum > Tanacetum coccineum. The sequence goes on from BQNB010012071.1 coordinate 33,602, forward strand.
CTCTGTTTTATATCCTCTACACTACAACCTCTTCTGTAAAAGCGCTACCATTAACACGGATCCTAATACTCTAGGCTGCGTAAAAATGATATTAGGGACACATAGAATTGACCCATTTTAGGATATCTGTTCACCCTATCGATATAAACAATCTCGATACTATTTCCGGTCTTCTGTGTCTTTTGCGTTCGACGGCTCAGCTTTAGTTTGCTCCATAGAGTGTAAGCGTACAGTTACATTCAGTCGCGATCCTGACAATCCTATCTCCTACACTCTGCGCGTCTCATAAGCTCAACATAACAATACACAGCGCCCCGGCGAAGCCATCGGCGCTGTACTTAATTTAATCAAGTAGCTTCCTTTACATCTCACTATCCGGATCACTTCTGCATCGTAACCTCTTCATAGCTCTCGGCACCCGGTATCTTGCACATTGAAGATAGCAACATATATATATTCCCTACACAGAGAGCCGGACCCAGGTGACTGTACTCTGCCTCCCACTCTCCCCCACTTATCATCTCGATAAATCTCCGCTATACGAGTTTCTAGCTCTGGCCACTGAACTGGCAGTCCCCGGCTCCCCCGTTTGGAACATACGCATCGCGCATCAACCGTGGCACATATTTTGATCTGTCGAGTTCCCCCACATAGATCTCGGTCATCAGTCTCTCCCTCGCACAGTTCCATCAGTCACCTTTAAATATCTAGGCGTCTGCGTCCTTTCGTTGAACGTTGCTTGACCTTCTCTCCCGCTATCATCCTAATTTATCCGTACCGCTGGTTGCTTTCCACACACACCCAACAGTCTGTCGGCTCTATCCATCCATGTGAAGCGTCCTTCTCTATTGCTTTGGCATGGAGCTATCTCGACATGCACTAGTAGGCCTTGTTGCTTTAGCCCTCTCTCTGCCAACAATTCGTCGCTTCTCCGCATACTAGACTCGCGCATCTAAACTAACGGAGCCTCCATTCAGTGAGTCCCTAGCTCCTCGCGCGCTTCCGCAACATCACCCTCGCCGCATGATACCAACATATATACCCGACTCCGTCCTACACAAGCCATTTTTGAATGGCCTGCTGCTAATCGACTAGCCCGAGCCGCATTAACCGCATCTTCAACTCGCATTTACTCTATACACGACCTTGGATCTCACTTTTTGACCACGTGTTACTTTCACAACATAACACCTCCCGAGTCTCCCACTCAATTGAATTCTAAAGGACATCCGTCCCCTTCTTCCACTTGGATACTTCTCCCTACCCCGGTCACCATCCTAGAGCTCGGCAACCCGACATTGTGGATTCGGTACGACTATCCTATTCTGTTACCCCGGTGGCTCGCCTCGCTACACCCACTCCACCCATAAAATGCGCTACCACCAGCGGACTTACTACGCACTGTTTCCCCCCGGGCCGGTTATAAACTCTCCACTCACGCCATCAATACCAGCTACTAGATTTGCGCCAGAACCCCAAAAACCGCGGGGGGGGGGGGGGGGGGGGGGCGGGGAACCAGTTAAGGGGTCGTTTAAGACAATATAATTGGTTTTAATAAAATGGTTCGTTACAAAAGCTCATGGGCTTAACTTGTTTAACTTGGAAAAGTAAAGATTTTACAACATAACAATATCCCAAAATGTAATGCATGCAAATCTTTTTAGAATTAATAGTGACTACTCATAATGAGGGACATCCAATGTATCCATGACTTGCACCTTATTGACCTGAGAAAATATGTTTAAACTGTCAACGATAATGTTGGTGAATTTATAGGTTTATAAATTTAATGAAGCAGATACCAAGATTTCCCTATAATAAAGTAACAAATATAGTATCACAAAATGTATTACAAAATGCACTAAGCTCATGACACTAAAGCTAAACAATGTATGTATATCAAATACACATGAATGATGATGCCCAATGTAGATGTTCAACCCGTAGCATCTATGATATCAAATGGTATACATTCGTCGTTTCCAGCCAACCGGTAAACTAGCAAGTGCTACATGCCCGAACGGGGAGGTTAATCCCAAATAGATCTGTTCATAACATTCGCGCTCACATAATGCAATTAACAATTACATCTATGTAATTCATAGTTCATGATGATGGGCATAGTGGGTTATAGCTACTTAGGCAACTCCGTAAATTTGAATGTAAAATTACTTGCCATCCATTTGTAAGAACAAGACTGATCTGTCCTGAGATTTGATAAATGATTAAAAGGTATAAAAGTGGGGACTATAAACTCACCTCAAGTAATGATAACGTAGAAGCAAGGTAGAAGCACAAAAAATGATGCAAAAGACTTTATCCGCAACCTATGAGTAAATAATACATATTCACTAAACGGAAAAATAATAATATAAATACTTGCAATCTCGTCCCTAGTGTGTCTGCTCGAACTTTATGACGTTTGAAAACAATTTCTTGTTTTAAAATGGTCAACTTTATTGGGTCAACGCGGTCAAAATATAAGTTTATAATTTACGACTTCGGACTTTTAAGAAACTAGGTCATATATACTTTAAAATGTTAGTTTAGATCAGTCCTCGGTTTAGTCTCTAAGTGTGTTAATTAATTAGACGAGACGTTGACGTTTACTATTTGAGGTAGCATAATAAATGATCAAGTTTATTTATGAGGCGATTAGGTTTTACAATTTAATTACAGATTACTGGCAAGGAACCAAAAATTTATACTTAGAAAGTCCCCCCTGCTTGGTGTCAAACAACTTACGATAAATAAGTTTTGTACTACCACAAGGTCGTTTAACGTGTTAAAAACGAGGCTAAACATGTGTGGGTCGCAAGGGCAGTTTTACACTTAGAAAAATAATTGATTATTTCAGTCTGAATTGTTGCATGGTCAGATTTTTGGAATCAGTTTGTGGTCTCGTTACTCAACGTTAGGACAAAATAAAAATACTTTAGTAATCTATGACCTACTGGCTATTATTTATCTTATATAACTTTCGCGTATCGGGGTCGTTAACTAGGTCAAAAATGAGGCCAAAGATTGGTGCACACGCATGCAGTCGTGGCTGCATGCACACCAGGTGTTCGACAAATGGTCGACACCAGTGACGAGCATTCCCCTTTTTTATGTGCAAATCACGGAGCATGGTTATTAAACGTACAAGAGCTGGTTTTTTGTTCCTACTTAAAGGCTCCCTTTAAGGTTTCATAGTCACATTACTTGGCTCGTAATTTCATTTAGTAAAAAATACGTCACCATTAATTCTAAGAAAGAAGTGTATCGCTGGTTGTTTGTAACAAACACTCAGTTGAGTAATTGGTCGTTTGTACGCTCCAATCTTTAAGACTTTATAACTTATTTATTCATCTTGAACGAAAATAAATGATTCCAGGGGCCAAAATACTCAAGATACAGATGGTCTCCATATTTTTGAAATGAAAAAATGTCGATTTAGTAGAGGATCCCCTTAGAGGTACAACAATGCAGACTAAAAGTTTCAGGGGAAGGTGGCTTTTTTTCTAGAAAGACATTTTATTCTAACAATACACCTATGTTTTCCTTAGAGTTTTCACATGGCCATAAGTTACTCAATTCTAAACCGTTTTTACGATTCCAATTCCGAAATAAAGCTTATTAGCTCAACTAAGATTCGCAACTAGGTTCTTGATTTATAGGGCACGTTTACTAGTCAAATTATATCCCCCACACCCCAAGCTGCCAAAGGTAAACAAATGTGTTGTGAATATGGGGAGCATCCAATTTATTCATTATGCACTCGACTTAAGTTTTGGCATGACAAGGGCTTAGTACTTGGCTTCTTAATAGCCTGCGGCCAAGTTTTATTGATCACGTGGTAAGTTTCATAGGGTTGGCTATGGGTTCGACCCATACCAGAAAAACAACAGAAAATGAATTTGTGATAACATCAACTTGTCCAAGGTTCTTCTTATAGTCGAATTTAAGGGCATGAGGTCTAGTCAAAAGGGTGATCACAAGTTTATGTAAATGCAAATGGGGTAAGTATCTTGGTACATGATCTAAAAGTTTCTTACTGTTGATTTCGTGGATGCAAAACCAAGGAATAGCAGCTAGTATGAATCACGAGAATGTGTGGGTTTTGTAAAAGGGTTTTGAGCTTCTACACGTAACAAGAAGCTTAGGGAGACTTTAGTAGGGATTTGGTATCTTATAATTGATTATAGTTTGAGGGTGGGGGGGGGGTGGGGGGGGGTTTTTTTGACTAAGGGAGTACACGATTGATATGCTAGATTGTAAGAGTATATGGACTTTTATCTAAGTTCTATTTAGTTTCTAAATTTATAGAAGTTAAACTTTGGTGTAGCTTGGTTTAAGGAGTTCTCACATCGATAAAAAAAATGAATGTGACCAAGTAACCTTCTTGTCGTGAAATATAAATTAAATGACATAACGAGAAGGGAGTCAAGTAAGGTCTTAACGTGTTTAGGTTACATACTTAGTTAAACGATCTTTTGATGCCTACGCGAATTTAACTATTGGTTTGTATGGAAGTAAGCACATAAACCCAACAAATAAAAAGGTAAATGAAATAACTTGGGATCGTAGTATGACATGAAAACACGAGGTGTTATAGGTGGTTTCCTGGATTATCTCTGGTCCCGTGAGTTGAACATCTCCAACTTCGGCCCAGCAAAGAGGTGATCTGCACTTTCGACCATAAAGTGCCTCAAATGGTGCTGCCTTAATACTGTCATGGTAACTGTTATTGTAGGAAAATTCTACTAATGGTAATTGTCTTTCCCATCCTTTTCCAAAATCTATAACACAGGCTCAAAGCATATCTTCGAGTGTTTGGATGGTTCTTTCACTTTGACCATCGGTTTTAGGATGATATGCCGTACTCATGTCTAATTGAGTACCCAAAGCACTTTGTAATGATTGCCATAATCTAGATGTGAAATGACTGTGACGATCCGAGATGATAGATATTGGTACGTCATACCGGGAGACTATTTCTTTGATGTACAACCTTGTAAGGGTTTCCATACTATCTATCTCTCAGGTAGGGATGAAATGTGCGAATTGGGTAAGGCGATCGACAATGACCCGGATTGTGTCATGTCTGTTTGAGGTTTTAGGTAGTTTTGTGACAAAATCCATCATTATTTTCTCCCACTTCCACATAGGAATCTCTGGTTGTACCAGTAAGCTGGATGGCTTCTGACATTCAGCTTTAACTCTAGAGCATGTTAAACATTTGCCAACATATTCAGCGATGATTGCCTTCATGTTAGGCCACCAATAGAGTTTCTTTAGATCCTGATACATCTTGTCAGAACCTGGGTGAATGGAATACTTTGATTTATGAGATTCATGCATGATCAAGTCCCTTAGATTACCAAAGAGTGGTAACCAACTTCGATTCTTGATACATCGGGTTCCATCAGGACGTATTTCAAATGCTTTGTCCATTCCTCGTAAGTTCTCAGCTTTGATGTTTTCTTCTTTGATTGCCTCAGTTTGGGCTTCGAGGATTTGTGATGGTAATTTTGGGTGAAGAGTCATGACTAATGATCTAACTCAGAGTGGTTTGATTCGTTCCTTCCGGCTTAAGGCATCTGCTACAACATTTGCCTTTCCAGGATGGTAGTGAATCTCACAATCGTAATCTGCGAGCAATTCTAACCATCGGCGTTGCCTCATGTTCAACTCCTTTTGATGAAGGATATGTTGAAGACTTTTATGATCAGTGAACACAGTACACTTTGTGCCATACATATAGTGTCTCCAAATTTTAAGAGCGAACACTACTGCTCCTAATTCGAGATCATGTGTCATATAGTCCTCTTCATTAGGCTTGAGTTGTCGGGATGCATATGCAATAACTTTTTCTTTTTGCATTAACACTGCTCCTAGACCTTGATGGGATGCATCACCGTAAACGACAAAGTCAACGTTTCCTTCTGGTAATGCTAAGATTGGAGCTTCACAAAGTTTCTATTTTAGTAATTGGAAAGCTGACTCTTGGTCTTCTCCCCAAATATACTTTTTGTTTTTCTGGGTTAATTCAGCAAGGACTTTGCGATCTTTGAAAAATCTTTGATAAATCTCTGATAGTAGCCGACGAGTCCTAAAAATTGGCGTACTTCTGTAGGTGTGGTAGGAGATGCCCAATTCTTAACTGCTTCAATCTTGGCGGGGTCAACATGAATTCCTTGACTATTAATTACGTGCCCAAGAAATTGCATGATACTGATCCAGAAATCACACTTGGAGAACTTGGCATACAATTCCTCCTTTCTGAGTAATTCCAAGATTATTCTCAGTTGATATGTGTGTTCTTCTTTGTCACGAGAGTAGATAAGAATATCATCGATGAAGACTATCAACAAATTATCCAACACACAATTTAGCACACACGGTTCATTAATGTCCATGAATACAGTAGGTGCGTTAATTAACCAAATGCATTACTTGAAATTAGTAGTATCCCATATCTCGCTCTGAAAGCAGTCTTGGGAATATCTTCGTCCCTTACTCCCAGTTGATGATAACCTGATCTCAAGTCAATCTTCTAGTAAATACTCGAACCTTGAAGCTGGTCGAATAAATCATCGATCCTGGGTAATGGATAACGATTCTTTATGGTAAGTTTATTTAACTCCCGGTAATCGATACACATTCTGAAAGATCCATCTTTCTTTTTAACAAATAAAATAGGAGCTCCCCAAGGCGAAGTACTCTAATGGATAAAACCTTGGTCTGCTAACTCTTGTAGTTGATCAAAAGTCTTTGCATTCTAAAGACCTAATCTATAAGGTGCTCGGGCTACTAGTGCAGCTCCTGGAATCAAATCGATTTGAAATTCTACTTGACGAACAGGAGGAAGGCTGGGTAGATCTTTAGGAAAAACTTCTGGGAATTCTCTGACTACTAGGATATCTTCTAGTCTTTTCTCGTACTTGACTTCTCTCGCATTACTTGGGCTACGAAAACTTGACAACTTCGGGACATATATCTTTAGGTTTTTATACATGATCTGAGATTTAGTCGGGTTTTACTTTGGTCACCTCGGATGATCAAAGTTTCACCGTCGATGGGGATGTGGACGATTTTCTCGTCACAGATAATTTTCAAGCATGATACTTGGATAACAAATCCCATACCAAGACGACGTCGAAACTCCGAGTTTACTCGGCATGAGATCAATTTCTAAAGGTTGGTTTAACAAAGTCAGGGTGCAACCCTGGATAACGGTATTTATGCTTACTAGATTTCCGTCAGCCATTTTGATATTGTTAAAGGTATCTATTGTAATGGGTGGGATATTTAGCATAGAGGCAAGAGATATGGATACAAAGCTTTTATCGTTCCAGAATCAAATAATATTCTAGCTAGATGTTGGTTTAGAAGGAACATACTCGTGACTACATTCGGGTCTTGATGAGCATTCTATCCCTTAGCATGTAAGCTCTCCCCTGGGCATTGTTGTTGGTGGTCTTTCATCACTGATTTGCATAATGTCCTTTCTCTCCACATGTATGATAAGTAACTGTCACTGGTAGCAGATTTCTTCCAGTGGTTGGCCCCTTGTTTCTGCAGTTCTTGGTTAAATGGCCCACCTTGTTGCAAGTATTACACTTTACAGTGCAAGGTCTTGTGTGATGTAGAACATATCTTCTACACAATAGGAGGTTTTCAGCATACCTATTGTTCTCAGTTGGAGTGGCAGCATAAGCTCTGACAAATTCTTGCCTTTTGTTCTGTTGTGGTTAGTGATTATTGTAGCGGTTGTTGGTGTTAGTGTTATGGTAGTTGTTATTATTGTTGCGGTAGTTGTTGTTGTTGAAAGTTCTTCTGTCGTCAAACTTTCGTTTGTGGGTTATGTTAATGGCTTCCTCTAGGGTTTGAGGTTTAGAGACGGTAATATTCCCTTCAATACTTCGAGGCAATCCCCCGATGAAAACTTCCATCATTTTCTTAGAATCTGGCACCATAGTGGGACATAAGGTTGCCAATTCCTGGAATCTCCTCACATATGTCTTAAGATCATTCCCCTTCACAGTCAGATGGTAAAATTCGTCTTTCATCTTTTGGATCTCAGTTCGGGGACAATACTTCTATATCAAAAGCTTCTTGAATTCAACCCAGGTAATCTTGTAAGTTTCTTCTATTCCAATAGACTGGGCGAATGAATTCCACCAGGACAAGGCTTATTCAGTTAAAGTACCAGTAGAAAACTTCACCTTGCAGTCTTTGGTACAGTTGCTATGGGAAAACACTGATTTAGTTCGCTCAAACTAGCGGATGAGGTCAACAGCGCCTTCTGTACCTTTGAAATTGAAAGGTTGGCAGCTCAAAAACTCTTTGTAGCTACATTTTCTTGCTACACGAGCTTCTCCTTGTCGGGTGTTCCTATTTGTATTGTCAAAATTTGCCATGGTAGCAGCTTGTGCTTCCAAAGCTGTGGCAACACTATCAGCGACTAGTTTCCTGATGGCGGCTCGAGTCATGGCTGGTGCTGCAGATGTTGATGTCCTCTTGGGAGCCATTCTATCAACATTTACAAGACAACACAGAATAAGAGTTCTGATTCAGTCTAAATAGTCTCTATATAATAAAATATATATCTAAAATATCTCAAATTAATTATAGTATAGAGAGTATCCCGTTTGATAAGAAAATTGCTTGAGGACAAACAATATTTTATCTCCCAGATGTCGTATCCCGAAAAGAGGTGAATTTGAAATTCGCAAAGGTATTTTTTAACACGCTCACGCAATGTCCCTGTTCCCCGAAAAGAGGTGGAAATATTGTGAAATTCCTAAAATTGTTTTATTTGATGGCTACGAGTGATAATCAAATATATATGATCTTATGGTTTTTTAAATTCTACTTAGCGCAATAACACATAAAGATATAGCCTAAAGCTAAACAATTAACATCAAAAAACATAACAGGAATTCTAAAACACACGGGACAAAAAAACAACAAAAAAAAAACCTAAAAAATAAATTTTTAAAAAGCTATAAATAAAATTTAATATTAAACTTTTTTTGTACACGAAAATATAATAAGTAAAAAGATAAATTTAACCATGAAAAAATAATAAATATTTAATAACAGAAAAAATTTTACTCAACACAACAACACTACAATACCACGCCCTAAAAATGCAAATCTAATTAAAACTAATTAAAAGTCCTAAGATGATTAATAAAAAATTCACTATAGAGAAAGAAATTTAAAAGTCCTAAATGATTAAAAAATAATTTTAGAAAAAAATTTTTATTTTTATTTTATTTTTTATGAATTAAAAACAGATTTAATCTAAAAATAATACTAAAAATGCTAAAGTATTTTATAAAAATTCCAAAAAATTACTAAAAGTACTTAACACTAATGCTAATGTTTAAAAAATAAAACTGCTAAAAACGTGCTTATAAATAAGCCAGGAAAAATCAAATAAGCAATTAAGCTAAAACTTAAAATTGAGGTTAAATAATAAATGGTGCAAAGTCTTTATGAAAAAGACTCAAGGGCGTGTTGGCAGAGGGATTGTATGTTAGTGTTGGGTGTGTGAAGGGGAGGTCACAGGTTCGAAACCTGTGGCCTTTCTTTTTGACAAAACATTTTTTTTATTTTAAAAAGCTAAAGTATAAGTGAAAATAAGCTAATTTAATAAAAGAACTTATAACTAAAACTTAAAAGATAAGACAGAAATAAGCTAAAGAAAGTGACAGTTTAAACTTAAAAACTCATCAACTAAATTTGGAAACTGTTTAGCTTTTAAAGACAAAATAACCAATTAGGAAACTTAATAAGCTAAAACAGAACCAAAACTAGGCTTAATAAGCACATCAGACTTAAAATGAGAAAGTAAAATAAGCTCAAAAAGCACTTTAAAAAGCAATTTAACAGCAGTTGTAACACCCCCAAATTGGGTCGCAACGGAATAAGGGTCTGGGGCGTGTTACTTCTCAGATCAATAACACAAGATAATATAAGAACGACCAAAAAGTCATTTAAAACTGATACATTGGATTTAATAAAGTATGTGTTACAAAAGGCCGAAGCTTTACTTGTTTACTTGTTATTATTACAAAGATTTCCAGCCCATAACAGATATACAAAATGTAATGCGACTAAATCTTTAATGCATGACTTCAAAATATAACCACCAATGTATCCTTCATACCTCGTGCTTAATGACCTCCTGAAAAACATTGCATTTAAAAACGTCAACATAAAGTTGGTGAATTTCATAGGTTTATGTAAATGTATATGCAGGACCGCAAGACTTTCCCAGTGATAATGCAACAGATGCAGACATCACAAAATGCAATTACGTTTGCCTAAGCTCATGACACCGAAGTCAACGTAAATTGAATACTATTTATAAATTATTGCCTTACATTGCCGTGATGATGTTCAACCCGTAACATCCAGTATCCGACATGATATACGTTCGTTTCCAGTGATAGCTAGTCACCCGAACGGGGAGGTCAATCCCAAATAGATCTATCTATAATCATTCGCGCTCACATTTCAGTAATTGACAGTTCATGATTCATGGGCATAGTGGGTTATCGCTACTTAGGCAAAACGTAATCATGATAAAATGTACACTTGCGTCCAATTTGTAAAACATGCATATGTTTCTCACCCCAAAAACTTGTAAATCAATAATTGTAAATACATGGGGTATGAACTCACCTTGAAGGTGTGTAATTTGATAATTATTATATACCAAATGGAACGTTTCTTTGTTTCCATTGTCACGCAAATGCCCGAAATGTACTACTTTAATATAGGGTCGATTCAGTATTCAGTAGTTGTCTAACAACAACCATATTTTAATCCTGTATAGTTATCATTGTTACTATCGTTTCGGGCTATCATATGTAGAGGTCAGGGAATGACGTACGAGGACGTTAGGGACACTTTAAATCTTAAATCCAACAACTCGTCAATACGCATCCGAAGAAGCCTCATTATGAAAATTTCCTAGTAATATAAGCACTTGGAATAACTTAATAACATACTATTATTATATATATATTATATATATATATATATATATTTATAATATATATACTTATATATATATTTATTGCTATATCACCATATAATCGTTTAAGTGAAATCGTGTTTATAATGTAAATAAAGTTTATAATTACGCCTTTTGCAAAACTGACATAACTTTGTCGTTTTTAAGCCCCGATTTCTCGCGTTTCTTACGGCCTACGCTTTCGTATTAAGATGAGTAATCTTAAAAATCACATTTTCAAGTTTACAGATTCTATTGTGAATAGGGTTTTTACTGATCATAACAGCTATAAATTCGTTTTTATATTTTATTAACGTTAAAACCCGTTTTAGTCGTATCTTATTCGTTATTAGCTCAAGTTTTTAGCGATTCTCTCGAAACGATTTCTTGTAATTGAAAGTTTTATCATTTTATTGATGTTTACAAGTATAAGTTCTGACATGAATAGTAATTTTATAAAAAATTTTTTTATAAAGCCCGGGTATTTTAAAACGTTAAAACGTATATTTGGCGTATTCTTTTTCGTTATAAGTCGATTTTTTGCGTTCTCTACCATATTTGGAAACGTCATTTGAGGTCTACTATCTTTATAAAAACATAGTTATGGCATGTGTCAAAAATCGTCCCAAAACAGTAGGTTTATAAATTGGGATTTAAAAACATGTTTTAAGCTGATTTTTGTACCATTAAGCTTTCAACACATGTTACAACTACTTTACAACATTTATATCTTATGTAATATATATTAGATCATTAGATCATAGTTTCCTAAGAGATCCAAGTTAACAAGATTAACATGTTATTTACACCATTTTACTTGTAACTTTATTATGTTAACATTATAAAAACACCTAATTTGCTCATAAACATGTTCATACTTAACCAACTTGTTAAAATACTTATACATCCCTTTTAACATGATTTACCAATCCATTAAACATGTAAATAAGTCACAAAACATTAAAATCAATGTTAAAAATCCCTTTCACATATTCAAAAGTACCCTAAATGGTGATTTAACTTAATAGAACATATGAACACATAAAATCATAAGTATGAAAGGTTTAGGGTTTTAAATAACCTTGTGTGGATGAGTAGAGAAAAGAATAACAATCACACCCTTGTGATTAACACTCTTGGCTTGAAAATATAGGATGAAAACCCTAATTTTCCCAAGAAACCCTTATCTTCCTTTTCTTGCTTCCTTGCTTACAAATGCTTATCCAACTCTTGAAACCTTCTTAGAATACCTTACATATGATGTGTGTATGCTTGTATAATGATAGAAAATCAAGCAATGGATTGGGTATTTTATGAGTTTGATGCCGTGGGTTTATAGGAAGGAAATAGGAGAGATTATTTTTGTTTACACTTTGGAAATGAACATCTATGTGTTACTTGCTAGCTTATATAATGAAAATATCTAATCTAACCTAACCACGGTCACTTACTAACTCATGTGTAAGATCCCATAGGGGGGGAGTGGGTTCTTACAAGAGTTGGAAGGTGTAAGTGATTGGTTCCCTAGATATTTATTATCCTTGATATTTAAGGCAAGTTGACATGAAACTTGATATTTGTTGATCCTATCACTAGAAATCCGGCCACATAGGCTTATGTATGATAATATGTTGATTATTTTGTGTATTGGGTATAATCGTGGGTATTTGATTAAGCGTAGTTAGGTTTTGGTGCTTCCGGGAATGCCGAAACGCGTTTTATCACGAAACGTAAGCATTTTACGTAGCCAATAAAAATAAGATGAAAAAAGTTGATAATTATCCTCATAATAATCATTTAACACTTGCTTGATGTAAACGTTTAATTGTTTAATGTCCGTTTACATTGAATGATCATTTTTAGTTTACGCGATTTAGCTTAACGATTTGATTTTAAAATGCAAACGCGGTTTAAAACCCTAAAAACAAATTTTGGATTACATAATGTGCGAATAAGCTAACAAAATAAGCTAATAAGCATTTAACAAGTAAAAAGACAGCAGATTTAAAATCAGACTAAAGAGAGCTTAACCACTACTTTTTAAGCTAACTTAATGAATTACTAAGCAAAATAAATAAGCTAAAAAGCAAAACAGACAAAGAACTAAACTTAATAAGCATAAAAGATTCAAAATAAGCTAATAAAATAAGCTTAAAAGCACCAAAAACCTATAAGACAGTAGACTCTAAGGATGGACTTTAAACTAACTTTAAGCTAAAATACTAGGACTAATAAGCACTTATCATAAGCTACAAACCAAAAACAGATTAAGACTTATACTAGAAGAACACAGTTAAGCTAAATACACTGGTGGTTATGACTAAAAATAAGCAAGAAAATAAGACTTAAAGTGACAGACTTAAACTAATGTTTTTGGCTTTTTGAAATTATGACTTATTTATAACTTATTTAAAATACTCAAAAAGCAAATTTAAAAGCTAAAAATTAAAAACAGATGAAGACCATGACTCATTAAGCACATACAAACTAAAATTAAGCTAAATCAAACTCTTAATAAGCTAAAAACCTAGACTCAATTAAACTGCATACTCTCATAACTTTTTGAGCTAAATGCAACTTTTCTAAGACTCTAAATTGAACTATAGCAAGCTATAAATTTAAGACAGATTAGTATTGATGCCAATTGAACTCAAATGGACATGAAAATACTACACCTTAAGCTTATTATTTTGAATCCAAGAATCAAACAGTATAGAATAATTTAGGCATTAACAGATTTGAGCATTTGACAAAACAACCTCAAAACTAAACAAGACTTGATCCTAGCTTATGAAAACTTCCAATTAGACCTTATGTGAGATTATTGAATCTGTCTTAAGGACAAAAAGTGACACAAGCAGTTTTCACAAGGTAAAACCTGCTTATGCCAAACACCCCTTTAAAAATATGAATTCCTGATTTAAGCTTAAAACAGACCTTAAAAATCCTCAAAAGATTAAAACAGATTAAGATCTTAGTTTATTAAAGTCTAATAAGCAATAACCTCTAAGAAATAAGCTCTAACTAATAAGCTAAGACAATAAGCTAAATTAACTAAAAGTGGGCAGATTTTAAAACTAACTCTAAACTATTTTAAACTAAAAACTAATCATATTAAGCTAACTTAAGATAAAATAAGCACAAATAAGCAATAGAAATAAGCAGTCAAGCAATGCAATAAGTTGAATATAAAAATAAGCTAGAAAATGAGACAAGAGCTATACCTTGATCCCAGCTAAACAAGGATCTAAATATGCTCTTAAGAGCTTAAATCAACAAGCTAGCTTAATAATAAGCTTTTGAATAAGCCCTATAAGCCCTTCCAGAACTGCTTATCTTCCAATGGCTTATTCAACAGTTTGAGGTATTTTCAGTTTAGCTTTTAGAAAACTGAATAAAAACTAGCTTATCAGTAATAGAGAGAGCTTATTGAGCTTATTTAAGACAATCTAAACACATTTAAACATTAATAACATTAAGATGAAAACAGAAAACATTATGAACTGAAAATGAACTTTATTAATATTAAAGAGGTTACAAGGCTTTAAGAAGAAAATTACATTTATAAAAAAGAACAATAAGCTACATACTAAATAAGCTACTATAAGCTACTATACTACTAAAAAGCTAGACGACTATCTGTGTGTGTGAAAGCCTCTATTTATAGCAAGAAGAGGAAGGATACAGAAGCAAAAGGAGCGTCCAATCATCAAATCCTAGCCCTTGATTCTCATTCAATCATTAATCTACCCTTAGATCAACACCACTTCCATTTTTAGGGTTTAATATACAAAATCAACAATTTTCAAGGTTAAAAGTGTAATTATCAAGTTCAGATTTATTCAGATTATTACTTCCATTTTCTGTATTTACTATCAAACCCCTTAATTTTATACAATACATATTTAGCCCTTTTTGTTTATTAATTATTTAAACAATATCTTTAATTATCCATAATTACAAAACAAGTCCTTATAGATTCAAATATGACAAATTCATACTTTATACATTAAATACTAACCAAACCTTCCACTTTTCAGAATTTACAATTTCAGTCCCTCTATTCTAATTAATTAATTTCTAATTACTTATTATATGTAATTAACCATTTTAATCCAAAATAATATCAATATGACATTTTATATCCCCCAACTTATTTTATACAGAATATATTAAGTATAATAACATGTTTAAAACAGACCTCATAGTTTCAGAAATTACAAATCACCCCTTGTACTTAAAATCCAAATCGGCTAAGTAATTAAATCCATAAAACCCTAATTAAATTTTTCCCCAATCATAACACAATTATTACTCAATCATTAGCATTTATTAAGCCTGGAAAAATTTACAAAACCCTAAGCCTAATTTGTTTAAACCATTTTCTTTCCTTTTTCCTTTATTCGCAAATCGGCTAACTAGAATAATCCCCAAATAATTATTCGAATCCTCTTATAAATTTTTCCAACAATTTATCTGAGTTAATTATGATCTATACAACCTTAGAAAAATATAAAATCAAATGTACAAACATTATTTAGCCTATTTCACAATTAGTTCAAAATTAGGGTTTCGAATTCATTTTAATTCATACGATCAATATAACATGCATGATTATTTTTATTATGCATATAATGGATTAAAATGATGCAAAATGAGATACAAAATAGACCCTTGATATCCCTTGATGATTGATGAATAATAGTACCCGGCTTGTGTTTTTTTCGAACAAAACAATACCAGACCACAATCGAACCAAGCACTCTACAATCTTCCCACTATTTTTCTCACCTTCCTTGATCTTAAAAAAACCTTAGAAAAATTGTTCTTGCCCTTGAATAATTTTTATGCCGCCACTTTTAGTTTTTTAGGGTTTCGGCTTATTTGTTTTTAGGGTTTAACAATTTAAAAATGTATAAAGAATTATAATGGGGATTCTTGGCCGAATTTTGGGGCTTTCAAAAGACTAAATCTAATTTTTTTTTTTTTTTTTTTTTTTTATTTTTTTATCACCCCCTTGTTTGGCCTAATTTACTTTATATAATTAATCCCTATTTTATTTTGATTTAATTTGTAAAGTTATAAATAAATAAATACATAAAATTTTGGCATAAATATCTATACTTAATATTAATTATTTTTCTTCTATAATATAATGTATTTTAATCTTACATAAATTTCATAATTGTCATATGTTATATTTTCAAAATTTCTAGAATTAAAATAAAATTTATGCATGCTTTTATGTATTTTCTTGCATTAGGGGTATTTTGGTAATTTTACACTTGTTGAGATTTTTAGGTTTTACAACTTCTTCCCCTCTAAAAAAATTTTCGTCCTCGAAAAATATGAAATGACACGGAATGAAAACGAAAATGAGAACGAAACGTAAACATACCGAACTAGAAACAAAGAAATGAGGATAACTACCGCATAGACTCTTCGGATCTCCCAGGTAGCCTCCCCTCTGGTGATTCTTCCAACGAATCTTCACAAAAAGGCATAACTTTGTTTCTCATACTCTCTCTTGCCACTCAAGAATGGATTCAGGTTCCTCGGGTACAAAGAACATATCAGCTGAATCGGAATCAAAAGGATAAGATGCGACAGCAATGGTGATAATGAATCCCCTCAAAAGAGATACATGAAAGACATCATGAACGTGCGATAAACTTGCGGAGGAAGCGCCGACGATATAACCATCTCCAATACATTCCAAAATACTCAAATGGACCATGAATCGGGACTGAGCTTGCCTTGATCCCAAAATGTTTAACTCCTCTGAATGGCGAAACCTCATGAAATAACGTACAGCGTTCTCCAACTTGAAACACCTAAGTCACGCGATGCCTTATCAGCATACTCTTCTGTCGCGAACTAGCCTCTTTCAATTTCTCCTTAGCAATAGCCACTTTCGCATTAGTAATCCGATGAGCTCCGACCTTCAATCAAACTCTCACCTACTTTCATTCCCGAAAAATGGTTGCTCGAACATTTTCTACCATACAAAAGCTTGAAAGGTGCTGCCTTGATGCTAGCATGCCAACTATTATTGTAGGCAAACTCCACCAAGCATAAATATTCATCCCAACTACCTGTCCATTCCAAAGCACAAGCCCTCAACATATCTTCCAAAGTCTGAATGGTCCTCTCTGACTGACCATCGGTTTGAGGATGAAATGCTGTACTGAACATAAGACGAGTTTCCCATAGCATTCTGTAATCCTTTCCAAAAAACGAGACTAAACTTCGGATCTTCTGCGGACACAATAGAAGTCGGAGTACCATGCAGTCTTACGAATTCCTGTCGGAAAATCTCCGCCACTTTTACTAATACCATTGTTCTCTCCGAATGGGAAGAAATGAGCATACTTGGTTAGACCGATCCAACAACGCAACCCAAATCGCATCATGTCTTTTCTGATTAGTAAGGGCAAACCAGTAACGAAATCCATAGAAATCTCATCCCACTTCCACATAGGAATCTCCAACGGCTGTAACAAACCAACTAGCCCTCAGGGTTCAGATTTTGACCTGCTGAATACGTCATACATTTTGGATACCAGCGTAGCCACATCATTGCTTCATGCCGTTCACAAAAGTACTATTCAAAATCTCTGTACATTTTGGTTGAACTGGATAATAGTAATATGGAGAACTATGAGCTTCTCGTCATAACCATCTCGGGCGAAGTGCCTGATCATTTGGAACACATAGCCTATCTTCAAACCACACAAACACCGTCATCATCAAAACTGAACCAAAATGTTTACATCTTCACATCGCACAATAAGCCCAACAACTCACCGTCGCCCCTTTTGAGCTTCTTTAATCTGTAGCATGAGGTTAGACTTTATCCTCATACTTGCCCAATAGCCACCAGAATCTCGTACACATAGCTCAACATCCAAACGCTCTAAATCATGAAGGATTATGGAATCAAAACAAGCTATCATCCCAGATTTTCTACTAAGTGCGTCGGCAACCACATAGCCTTGCACCGGATGTACTGATGTTTAGTGTCATAATCTTTCAAAAGTTCCAACCACTTCTTTGGTTCTCATGTTAAGTTCTCGCTGACTAAAAATATATTTGAACTCTATGATTTGTAAATATATCACAAGCTTCACGCATACATTTGTGTGTCTCCAGAATCTTCAATGCAAAAGACCACGGGCACTAACTCAAGTCATGGGTTGGATAATTTACTTCATAAGCTCAGCTGTCTTGAACGTAGCGATCACACTTACTTCCAGGATGTTGTGCATCAAAACACAACCCAACTATTCTTCGATGCATCACTGTATATCTGAATCCACCGAACCGTGATGGAAGAGTCAATATCGGAGCAACACCAATCTTTCGTTTCAATTCTCAAAACTCTCCTGACGCTCATAAGACCGCCACACAAACTTCCACCCTTTCCCTCATCTGGGTAAGAGGTAAAGCTAATCGGAAAACCCTCAATGAAACGTCGGTAATAGCCCCAAGCCCCATAAAACTTCTCCTGCTCACTTTTCTGTCACCGAGGAGTAGGTCTCGCTCAAGTTTGTGGTGATGGCAGGCTGTCAACCTTTATGATGGAGTCCATAATGACAGTGCCATCTGCAGATACATATGACCAAGGCACGCGACTTGCTGTGTAACCAGTTAACGTGCGCACTTGCGGTGAAAACTCGCATTACAACTATCTTCTGTCTAAGATCACCAAAACAATCCGTAATGTCGCTCATTGCTCTTCTTCTTCAGACTTGGAGTAAACGCGGATGACATCGATGAAAACAATAACGAAACATATCAAGGTACTCAGTGGAAAATACGGTTCTCAAATCCATAACGACGGCAGGAAGCTTTATCAGAACCGAAGGGCATAACCAAGAACTCGTAGCGGTGGCCATAAACGCTACGAAAAGCGAGTCTTAAGAAATATCGATGCTACTCTCACACGAAGCTGATGATAACCAGATCGCAGAAAATCTTAGAAAAATATTTGGCCCCTTGCAGTTGGTCAAACAAATCGTCGATTCGCGGAAGAGGATAGCGTACAATAGTAATTACGATTGAGATTCGCGTAATCAAATACCACACAAGCGCATGCTCCCCGCCTTCTTCTTAACATATAAAGACCAGTCCACCCAAGTCGAAACACTGGTCTATAAAGCCATTCTCCAACATCTCCAGTAACAGCTCCTTTAACTCCTTCAATACAACAGGTTGCCATACATACGGACCTTTGTGATAGGTTCAGCCCGGGATTAACTCATGCCAATATCAATCTCTCTAGCCGGCGAAGTCCAGGAAGTTCATCGTTGAAAAACATCAGCGAATTCACGAATCAAACAGAAAGATTTTCAAATAGGACTCTCCAAAAGATGTGTCTAAAACAAAGCCCAAAAACCTTGGCACCCATGAGAAAATCAAGTACGTACCTCATAGCGAGATGAGCTTAAAGGACTTAAGCGGTGAGGAACCAAGATAAACTAATTCAGTTAGCTTAACGTTACCAAAGATTACAGTCCTAGCATAGCAGTCAATGGTACTCGCTGAAAGCCGAACCAATCCATGCCAAGAAATCACATTAAAGTCGAGCATATGGATAGGAAGTAGATTCGCAGGACGAATACGATCATCAAAACATAGAGGGCAGTTAACATATTCATCGATCAATAAGCATATGGACTTCATTGGGTTGAAATGATTACACTTCAATTAATGGTGTAGAGTAATATTAAGTGTCTAGAAAAAGTGTATGATATAATAGAATGTGTAGCCCCAATATCAAATAAAACGAAGACAATACGATCATCAATGTAGAGAATACCGGTAATAGTACCTGAAGTCTAAGGCCGCGCTATCACAGTCATAGCATATACTCCGCCTGTAGTAGGAGGTTGTCTAGCAAAATCTGCTGCATACTCTTGCTTCTGCTTCCCTTGGGGACAATCCTTCACCTTATGTTGAGTAGACCCGCAAGTAAAACATCCCCTAGTAGCCTTATAACAAACACCCGGATGAGGCTTTCCCATCATGAGGTAGTATCAAAAACAAAGATGTGGAAGGGAGGCAAAGTCTCAGTATACCTCCCTCTGACCAGCAGAACTGAAGCATGACCCTGGTTAGAAATTCCCGAGTTGACTTATTCCTGTGCTGGGCGCCTGTTGTAGTTACCGACCCTGACGGGTCATAATCCATTCCTAACCATAACCTCTGATCCTAGACACCCAAAATCCTGTCGTTTCGAATCATAACCCCGATCCTGACGGCCCCGATGCTCAACACTCTGGTCCTGACGACCCCTATACTCATGCTGACCCGTTCAAAGACCTTGTTCTCTCCTGTTGGCCCTGTCCCCTGTTCTGAATCCGATTACCATCTCTATCCCGCTTATTCGAATTCCCACTCTCATGCAATAACTCAATGTTACGGGCGGCAGCCGCAACCTGCGCAACATTCGTATAATCCGTATTAACGTTCCTCAAAACCTCAACTTTTTTTAGCCCCCCACTTGAAATGTCAATCTTTCCCTCTGGGTCGTACTCCAGCATAAGCTCCATCAAAACTCGCCAATCAAAGTAAACCTCGTCCATGTACTGTACCCCAGAATTCTCCCTAAATCGGATCCAGCTGACATATCAACCCATACTCCACGCTCATAAACGTTGTTGTTCAGATGCCGGAAATACCTGTTGTAAATAGATCTCACAAAACAACCCAAGTACCAGTATCAGGCAAAAGCATCGCCACCAACCTGAGTACCAATAAGCTTCCACCGCCTCAGTGCATCTCCCTCTAGTTTAACGCACAGAAGACGAGTCTTGAAGTTGTCGGGACAACCCAAAACTTGAAATAACTTCTCCATATGCGTAATCCAGTCTTCTGCCTCGGCAGGAGTGGTAGCAGACCGAAACGCAAGCGGCTTTAACTTAGTAAACCTCTCGATCCAAACATGAATCCCTTGGGGTATAGCATCACCACCACCACCACCTGAAGATGCAGCACCATTCCTGATGTCATTGGTGATCTGAGTTCTCAAAGCAGCCATAAGGTTAGGGAGAGCATTGGCCACAGCAGCAGTAATCATGGCCTCGAAGTTAGGAACATCGTCATCCGAGTATCCTACGGTAGTCACCACAGATCGATTCAGAAAACGATTAGCAAACGAAAACAAGATAGGTTACGGAAGAGAGTTACGCAGAAGGAACCTAATGTCTACCCAAGCCTCACAGGTCATTGAAGCCTAAAGCTCTAAGGTCATAAGACCTCGCATGATAACCTGGCGACACTGATACTATAAAATTGTAACGCCCCGACCCTAAAGGGTAGAAGTATTACAAATATGGTGTGACATCAAGCATACAGAATCAAAACAACAAAAAGAATACAGCATAAACAGCGGAAGTCTCAAATAAATAACCAAAGGAAATAAGTCAACATGACTTAAGGTACATAAGTTCTTAAAGGACAAACATATCCAAACGAAATAACCGAAATAACGAATGTCTCGAAAAGTAACAAATCATATATCAAAACTAAGATCTCTAGGGTAATTCCACACTCATCAGCTCTAATCTCCGAAAGCCAACCCCAGCTTACTACTAGAGTACCTGCCGCAGGAAAAGAAAGTGCGGCTGAGCTTACAAAGCCTAGTGAACAGATATATATAATCGAACGCAAAAGATAACAGAAAGTCAAAGGATACGATATAAGGTAAGACAAATCAGAAGTCAATTCATAGTGTAAGGTAAGATGAATCAGAGAAATCAAATCAAGTTTAATTACCAAGCCCAAACAAATCATATCAATATGTAACCATGGGAGTCGCGACTCCAACATTGTGAATTGAACGTGGAATGCACCCAAAACATCAGTCACCAAATATACATATCTCATAAGGTCCATAATCCATCGAATACCAAACAAATCTAGGATGCATCCCATAAACCCCCTTAAACAAATAATAATCTTCATAAGCGCATAAATATCAAATGGGGACGTGTGAGCAATCAGATCACCCACACATGAGTCACCCAAAGTCATCAAAGACAAGATGAAAACAGGCCATGTTACCTTCATGCTAGGAAACAAATAGTGGCCTCGGTCTCAAACTGAAGGGTTCAAAGCAAAGTCATATCAAAGTTCATTTCAAAGGGATCATAGCAAAGGTTCAATGCCAAAGGTTCAAATATCAAAGGTAGCATAGCAGGGTTCAAATAGAACATAATAACAGATCATATAAGAGAACCAAGATAAAAGGCTCAGAGCAAATGACAATCACATAAGAATCAAAGAATAGAGAGAGGAAAATGTCCAGAGTGAAAAACCTTAGATAAGCAAGAATATCTGTACCTTATTCCGAAGCAAAGCAATAATCAAAGAAAACACCACAGGAAATCAAAATCACTCCCTCTTGACCGAACCTAAAGAAATGATGAATTCGAATTACAAACCATTCATTTAAGTTATACTTTCTATATTAGTAACTTTCATTTTAGTAACTTCCATTTTAGTAACTTTTCAATTTAAGTAACTTGAGTTTCCAATTTTTTAGGGTTTAATATACAAAATCAAACAAGTTTTCAAGGTTAAATGTAAATATAAAAGTATTCACATTTTATTCAAAAAGATATACCTTCCATATCTGTATTTACAAGTCAAAAACCCTTAATTTATAACATTTTTACTTATTAGTCCCGTTTTGTTTATTAATTATTTAAACAATATCTTTAATTATCCATAATTACAAAACAAGTCCTTATAGATTCAAATATGACAAATTCAGACTTTATACATTAAATACTGACCAAACCTTCCACTTTTCAGAATTTACAATTTCAGTCCCTCCTATTCTAATTAATTAATTTCTATTACAAATAATATGTGATTAACCATATTTTAATCAAAATAATATCAATAAACATTTTATATCCCCCCAAATTATTTTTAAACAGAATATATTAGTATATCAAAACATGTTTAAAACAGACCTCATAGTTTCCAGAAATCCAAATGACTTCCTTGTACTCAAAATCCCATCGCTAAGAAAATAAATCCATAAAACCCTAATTAAAATTTTCCCCAATCATAACACAATTATTACTCAATCATTAGCATTTATTAAACCTGGAAAAATTTACAAAACCCTAAGCCTAATTTGTTTAAACCATTTTCTTTCCTTTTTCCTTTATTCGCAAATCGGCTAACTAGAATAATCCCCAAATAATTATTCGAATCCTCTTATAAATTTTTTTCCAACATTGTATCTGAGTTAATTAAGATTCTATACAACCTTAGAAAAAATATAAAATCGATGTATCAAACATTATTTAGCCGATTTCACAATTAGTTCAAAATTTGGGTTTCGAATTCATTTTAATTCATACGATCAATATAACATGCATGATTATTTTTATTACGCATATAATGGATTAAAATGATTGAAAAATGAGATACAAAATACCCTTGATGATCCTTGATGATTTGATAATAAATAGTACTGCGTGTGTTTTTTCGAACCTAAAACAAATACCACAAATCGAACCAAGCACCTCTACAATCTTACCCACTAGTTTTCCCACCTTCTTAGATCTTGAAAACAAACCTTAGAAAAATTGTTCCTTGCCCTTGAATACTTTTTATGCCGCCACTTTTAGTTATTAGGTTCGGCTTATATTGTTTTTTTTAGGCCTTATCAATAAAAAATATATAAAGAATTATAATGGGGATTCTTGGCCAAATTTTGGGGCTTTCAAAAGACTAAATCTGATTTTTTTATCTTGTCTAATTTATTTTATAATTATCCTATTTTATTTTGATTTAATTTGTAAAGTTATAAATAAATAAATACATAAAATTTCGGCATAAATATCTATACTTAATATTAATTATTTTTCTTATATAATATAAGGTATTTTAATCTTACATAAATTTCATAATTGTCATATGTTATATTTTCAAAATTTCTAGAATTAAAATAAAATTTATGCATGGTTTTATGTATTTTCTTGCATTAGGGGTATTTTGGTAATTTTACACTTGTTGAGATTTTTAGGTTTTACACTTAAATAAGCTACACAAATCAAAGAGTTTTAACTTATAACTCATAGTTTTAACTCAAAACTTGCACAAATGAATTTTAAACTATAAGCTAAGCAAAATAAGCACTAAACATCCATAATAAGCACTAATAAGCAGATATAAGTAATAATAAGCAGAAAATAAGCAATGCTATAGTAAATAAGCTAAAATTTTGAAAATAAGAGACTTACAAAGGCCCTTGCTTAAACAGGGCAAACCAAGCTTTTAAAAGCTTATCTACAAGCTCTAGCTTATCAAAGATAAGCTAGTGAGGTCTTAAAAGCCCTTCCATGATTGGCTTTTCTTCCAAAAGAAGCTGAGGTAATTTTGGGTGGAATTTTTAGTTGAATTATGCTTAAAGACTTAACAACTTAATGTGCCTTGTAAAAACATATTATAAGAGAGCTTATGTGAGCTTACAAAACATTTTTCCAACAATAATTTATCTTAACTTAAAAACAGAATTAAAACATAAAAACTTTACTTTTCATTAAACTTAAATAAAACAGTACAAACTTTTGAAAATATCTTTAAATTCTTAGAGATGTGAATATGTGATACTAATATTTTAATACTAACGAATTATGAGGATAAGCATTAGTACGCCACTCTTATATAATCTAATATTTTTTTATACGGAGTATATGTTGTTATGGAGATTGAACAAGCCCCATCAATATATCTAACACATTCAACTTGATTGTGGATGTGATTACTAAATTTTCTTGTCTATGCTGGTTTGGTTATTTTTAGATTTAAAATGATTGTAACATACACAGCAGAAGTGTTGAACCATTTTATGATGACACGATCTTTTAAAGAATGATAGACACAAGGTGTGCATTGTTCATTACAGATTCTATATACATTGATTTTTAAATTGGTGATATACTGTAAACGTGTATTAAACAACAAACAGCAAAAGAGAAAAACTATAAGCTCCTCCTCAGGTAGTTTTTTGATAAACAATTATTTACACATATTTTTTAGAACCCATTACTATTGAAATTATGGATTTAGATTTTTGTTTAATTACATCTTTTGAGTTGAATATATATGTTGATTAATTTACAGGTCTTACTCCACAGCCAAAAAAAATAATCAAAACTTCCTCATCAGGTACACTTATTGTATACTATAATTTAGCTGATATTATTTATTAAAAAATTATGATAAAATCTAAATTTAATATTCTTAATTAAATACATGTTTTGATTTGAATATGCATGTTTATAAATATAACACCCCGTATTTTAGGACAATGTACGACGTTGATAAAATCGCTATTTTTTTTTGTATTGTACGCGTTTGTTTTTAATGGAAATCGTTAAGTTAAATCGCGTAAGCAAGAAATAATCAGTTAACGTAAACGGGCATCAAGCAAATTATTGTTTACGTCAAACAAGGGTTAAGTAATTATTAGGGGGATAATTATTAAATTACACAAGTTATTTTATCGGATACGTGAAAGTGTTTACGTTTCGCGATAAATGACAATTAGGTTTTCCCGTAAACCCTAAAAATTAACGTACGCTTCAACAAATACCTACGTTTATATACAATGATCGAAGTTTATAAAACTTTATGCATATGTATATATTTATGCACATCTCATATGATTATACAAGATAACAAATACTTTACAAAATACCAAGACATTACAAGTATACCTTTTAAATAAAAACTACACATTACATTTTTATATAAAACTTTACTTACACTTTTCTTTTATAAAAGTGCAAGTAAACATATAAAAGAAAAGGAAAATAAGCTAGGAACATCATCCCTTGATTTCATGGGATGATTCCCATTATAAGGAACCAAGGAACATAAGCCTTAAAGGCCCTTGTTTCCCTCCTCCTTGGTCCCCTTGACCCACGGCACAACCCCCCTCCCCCTTGGACTTTCTAGTCAAACAATGCAACTACAAATATCTTTTCACTCTTCCTATAAATACATGCCTTCATATGTGAAGTTTACTTACACTTTATACTTACCAAATGACATTTAATCAGTACAAGGATGCTAAGAATTTGTTTGCTGCTATACAAACAAGATTTGGTGGCAATGAAGCCACAAAGAAGACTCAGAAGACTCTTTTGAAGCAAATGTATGAGAACTTTAGTGCTTCAAGCACAGAGTCTCTTGTATCTATTTTTAACATGCTTTAGAAGATTGTAAATCAGCTGGCTATCTTGGGTGAAAATATTTCATAAAAAGATCTCAATTAGAAGTTTTTGAGAAGTCTGCCTTCTGAGTGGAATACTCATGTTGTGGCTTGGAGGAATAAACATGATCTAGACACAATGAGCTTTGATGATCTCTACAATAATTTCAAGATTGTTGAACAATAGGTTAAAGGAACTGCAAGCTCAAGCTTAAGCTCAAGTTCTTAGAATATGGCTTTTATTTCATCCCCTGGCAGTACTAATGAAGTTAATAATGCTTATGGAGTTAGTACTGCTAACACTCAAGTTAGCCCTGCTAGCACTCAAGTTAGCACTGCTAATACTCAAGTTAGTACTGCTAACTTAAGTGATGCCATTGTTTATGCATTTTTGGCCAGTCAACCAAACAGGTCTCAACTTGTACATGAGGACCTTGAACAAATCCATGAAGATGACTTAGAAGAGATGGATTTGAAGTGGCAGTTAGCATTGCTGAGCATGAGGACAAGAAGGTTTTTCCAGAAAACTAGTAGAAATATCACTATCAATGGGAGTGACACAGTTGGATATGACAAATCCAAGGTGGAGTGTTCAACTGCCACAAGATGGGACACTTTGCAAGGGAATGTAGGGAACCCAGGAACCAAGATAGCAGGAACAGGAATCAAGACAGCTCTAGAAGGACTATAAATGTGGAAGAAACTTCTTCCAAAGCCATGGTGGCTATTGATGGAGCTGGTTTTGACTGGAGCTATATGGCAGATGATGAAGTCCCTACAAACATGGCTCTTATGGCTTTTTCAGACTCTGAGGTACATAATGACAAAACTTGTTCAAAAACCTGTCTAAAAAGCTTTGAAACTCTTAAAACTCAACTTGATGATTTAAGAATAGAGTTTAACAAATCTGAGTTCAATTTAGCTACTTATAAAAGAGGGTTAGCATTTGTAGAAGAGCAACTTGTCTTTTACAAAAAGAATGAGGTTATTTTTTGTGAGCAACTTGCTGTTCTAAAAAGAGATATCTCATATAAAGACTCAGAAATTAGTGTGCTTAAAAGTGAGTTAGAAAAACTTAAGCAAGAAAAAGAAAGCAATCAACTTAAAATTGAAAATTTTGATAATGCTTCTAAAAGTCTAGATAAATTAATAGGAAGTTAGATATCTGATAAAAGTAAAAAGGGTCTAGGGTTTGTAAGCTATAATGTTATTCCACCTCCTCCCACAGGGTTATTTTCACCCCCAAACCTTGATTTGTCCTACTCTGGTCTAGAGGAGTTCCAACAGCTTGAGTTTAAAGGCTATGGACCTAAGCCTAGTAAAAGTGTTAGTGAAGATACTTCTAATAAGGTTAAGGAATCTCCTAATGCCCCATTGGTTGAGGAGTTAGTGTCAGATGATAAGTTAGAGGAGAAAACTGTTTTTCCTACTATTGCTAAGATAGAATTTGTTAGAGCTATACAATAAGAAAACCAGTCAAGTATGCTGAAATGTACATGTCACAAAGTCCTAGGGGAAATCAAAGAAACTAGAATAATCAGAAGTCCCAATAGCTAGGAAGTGACTTTGTGATGTATAATAAAGCTTGCTTTGTCTGTGGAAGTTTTGGCCATGTGCAGGCTAACTACAATAACCATCAAAGGGAAAGGGTAGTATCTAGGAATAATTATATAAGGGTTAATTACAATTATTCTACTAAAAAGGCTCACCCTAGTG
This sequence comes from Tanacetum coccineum, assembly GCA_026074375.1. Classification (NCBI taxonomy): domain Eukaryota; kingdom Viridiplantae; phylum Streptophyta; class Magnoliopsida; order Asterales; family Asteraceae; genus Tanacetum; species Tanacetum coccineum. The sequence continues at coordinate 61,573 of BQNB010012071.1, forward strand.
CTTACAGAAACATGGCTTCAAGAGCAGTTTTAATGAAAACTGGCCTAAGACCACTTAATACTGCTAGGCCTGTTAATACTGCTCATCCCAAAATTACAGTTTATAGTGCTAGACCAATGTCACGTTTTTCTAAATCAGCACAATCAACTGTAAAGACGCCCTATCAAATAAAAACATCATTAACCAACTAAAATTTTAGCCAAAAAGTTAATACTGCTAAGGGAAAATTTTATATTGCTAGGCCAAAAGCAGTTAATATTGCTTGACCAAAT
>BQNB010012071.1:69194-80003 GCA_026074375.1 Tanacetum coccineum
AATGTTTTAAGGATTTCACTAGTTTCATCCTTAGTGGCTAAAAAGAAAACCTAACTAAACCTACTATAGTCATCTGTGACAACTAGGCAGTACATCTTTTTCATTAGACTCTTTACAAATGTTGGCCCAAACAAATCCATATGCAACATTTGTAATGGTTGGCTGATTGAGCTTATAGTCTTGGTCTTACAAGAGGCTTTATGTTGCTTTCCTTTCTGACAAGCAACACGTGTATGATTATTTTCAAAAATCTTTGAAGGTAAACCTCTTATAAGGTTTCCCCTCACTAGTTTGTTCATAGTTTTGAAATTTATATGTCCAAGCCTCATATGCCATAGATTAGATTCATCTAATGTGGCCTTTACAAATAGACAAGTTAGACCTCCTGAAGGAACAATATTCTTTAAATAAACACTATACATGTTATCTTTTCTAGGAACTCTAAGCAAGACGTGATTTTCATTAAGTAGCTTAAAGTCAGGAGACAAAAAAAACACATTCAGTGTCTGTAAAAAGAACATTGTTTTTCTTGTCACACATTTGTGAGCCACTGAAAAGGTTAAACTTATGCTCCTTAACAAAGTACACATCTTTAAAATCTAATTTACTTGTACGGATTTTACCTTTACCAGTGATTTTACCTCCTTTGGGATCTCCTCCAAAGGCAACAAATCCACCATTAATTTCTTCATAATCTGAGAGGTAGGACTTGTTTCCAGTAATGTGTCTAGAGCATCCACTGTTAATGACTTCTTTTTCCTGCAATTCTAGATGTGGATTGCCCTGCACAAAAAGTAAGAGAATCAGGTTCTCTCAGGGACCCAAGCCATTACAGACTTGGATCTGCCTTGTGCATCAACATAGTCAAATCTTTTAAAGTTCATTGATGCACCATTGTGTCTGGAGAAATGGTCTAAAACCTTTTGCTTTGGTCGCCAAACCCAACATGCTGAGGCCTTAACAGCATTAGCCTTAATCCCTTTATAATCACTTACTACTGCTTTTGGCCTAGCAGTAGTAACATTTCCCTTAATAGTATTAACTTCTTCATTTAAATTACTATTATTATTTGTTGTAGACTTGTTAAAGGGCCTTTAAACATGTGAATGTGCTCTATTAAAAATATTTGATGCTGTCCTTGTACTATTCACTATTGGTCTTGGGTAGGCATTATTAATTGGTCTGGCAGTATTAAATGATACTGCTGATTTTGAAAAGTTTTGCCCAACAGTATTAAGTGTTTTAATGTCAGATTTCATTAAGACTGCTTTTTGAACAAAATTTCCTTTTGGATGAGGGTGAGTCATTCTTTGAGAATTTTAGTGATTCACCCTTCTAGCATTGTTCCATACAGTTTTTTTACCATTTTCTTTTCATAGAAATCACTATCTTTGATTAAATGATTAAAACTGCCACATTCATAAAAAGCTTTATTTTTAAACTCAAAATTACTTCCTAACTTCTGAGTCATAAAATTATTCCAGTTTCTCTGGTTACCTCTAGGACTTTGACTGTTTTTCCTAGGGTATTTAGCTTGCTTATTATTCTCTACCTTATCAACAGACTCCCTAGGTATTTTCACATGCTCATTAGATTTAACAAATTCTACTTTAGCAAAACTAGGTTTTCTCTATTTAGACTTAAACTCATTCTCATACTCATCCTCACTGTCAGATATCCAGTCTTCAATAAGTGGTTCACCAACATACTTAGGTTTTGACTCACTAGTCTTAACTTTACTAGTTTCAACTGCATGCACACTAGTTATTGACTCACTAAAAATATATTCTTCTTCGTCCGCAAGTACCAAATTAGGTTTAGGGGGCATAAAGTTCCTAGTATAGGGAGGTGGGACTGCATGATACCCTTCACCTGTTTTGTACTTATCATTAACCTGACAATCAAACACTTGACTATCAACCACTTGACTATCATACCCTACACCAGTCTTGAACTTATCACATACTTGAATATCTAACAGTTTGCTTAGATCCTTAGATGAATTTTCAAACTTTTCTATGGTAACTTTTAAATCATCTTTTTCCTTTTTAGCTTTTTCAAATTTCTTTCTGAGCTCTGTTAATGCATTATCTCTCAATATAATATCAAGTTTTAAAATCTTTATGTCCTCTTCAAAAATAACCTCATTCTTTTTATACACATCTAGTCTAGCCTCTACATATTCTAGACCTGCTTTATAAGCTCCTACATTTAATTGAGACTTATTAAAATCTTTTGTTAGATTATCATAATGTTATTTGAGAGTTTCATAAGATTTTAAGCATGCTTTAAAACAAGTAGATACCTCAGAATTTGAGCTTGAAGAACTTGAAGAACCTAAAGATGTATATGCCATAAGTGTAAAGTTTGTAGGTCCTTCTGCAGCCTGGTCACTCCAGTCATACCCAAGTCCATCTTGAGCTACCAAAGCTTTTGTCTCTGTTGTTTCCACTGTCACATTCCTCCTTACAGGTTCTTTGTTCTTGTTTTCCCTTAGATCCCTGCACTCCCTTGCAAAGTGGCCCCTTTTATGACAGTTATAGCATTCCACCTTTGATTTGTTAACCCTTATGGTCTCAGAACAATTGGCACTAATCTTCCTTCCAGTCTTATTTAGAAATCTTTTGGCTCTCATGGTTAGCATAACCATCTGCCACTTTAGATCCATCTCTTCTAAGTCATCAGCATCAATCTGTTGTAAGTCCTCATCATTTAATTGTGGACCTTTAGATTGGTTTGCAAAGAAAGAATAGATCACAACATCACTCATAATATCAGTATTGGTAGAGTTGGAACCATGTGTTTGATTGGAACTGCCAGAGTTATTGGAAGACACAAAAGCCACATTTTGTGGATTTTGGTTTGAGCTTGATGACCCTTTAACTTCAGTTTCATAAATCTTCAAATTGTTGTATAGGTCATCCATGCTCAAGGTGTCTAAATTAGGTTTGTTCTTCCAGATCAAAGTATGAGTCTTCCATTCTGATTGGAGACTTCTTAAAAACTTCAGATTCATATCTTCTTGAGAAATAGTTTCACCTAAAATCTCTAGCTGACTGATAAGCTTTTGAAGCTTATCATAAGTTTGATCAAGTCCTTCTGAGCTTGATCTACTGAAATTCTCATACTGTTGTTTTAGAAGTTTCTTTTGAGTTTTCTTTGACTCTTTATTACCTCCAAACCTTTTCTCTATAGCTTCCATCAGAGTCTTGGCACATTTATAGGTATTAAACTTTAGTTGATGTTCATTTGGAAGGGCCATCAACAATGTACCTCTTTCCTTTAACTCATTCTTCCTTGCTAACTTCTCTTCTGCAGTTGTAGGAGGATATGTTTGCTCAACACCATCAATAGTACTCTTTGGGTATAGGTTAGTCTCCATTTTATTAATTACTTCCCAAAAGACATAAATCTGTCATAGGAAGTACTTTCTATCCCATTTTCCAAAGCTCAATTCACCTGGATGAGCACTGAAAGTTTTGCAGAGCAACGCATGGTGAAAGAATACTGCCTCTATATTCACAAACAAATAAATCTAGTATGTGTAGATTGTTTCTTCTTATTCAAAGTTTCTCAACAAGCTCTGATACCAATTTTTGGAAGTTTGATATAACTCCTAATCGTTTAAGACCGAAATCGCCTAGTTTCTCAACTAGATATATGATGAACACCGCTGAATATAATGGCAAGCGGAATTAATAAGGAACGAATCAATGTTATCACAAGGTTTCTTTTATTAATCACAGCCCCAATTCTATGTGATCAAATCATAGAACGATTACTCTTAACTAGTAACAGGGATTTACAATCCTTGAGGCTAAACACTGTAGACTAACTATCTAGCTAACTTCTAACTAACTAACACACACGTTTTTCTGTGTTAGACTCTCATAGAAAGCACACGTTTCTTGATACTAAAACTATGTGTCTAAGATCTCTTTATTATAAAGAATCAGTCTTACAAAGATAAGATAACATAAATATATAAACAAGTAAATATTTAAACATTAAGAATATCTTTTCTGTTATCTTTATCTTCCTTAAGGGAAGATCTTCCAGAATCTTCATCTTTTGATATCTTTCACCAAATTTTCCATAATTCTCCACCAGCTTGTAGAATTCCAATCTTGACGATTTAGTCCTAATGTTTCATTCTTTTATTTATTTTGTCTCATCAAATCTATAATTCCCAACAATCTTCCCCTATTTGATGATGACAAAACAAATAATGATCTAAGCACAACTTTCAGGAATCATAAGAGTCTATTATCAAAGCTTCCCCTGAAGTTGAGAACATGAGATCTCCCTGAAGTGCAACAAAACTCCCCTTAATCAGATTTTCTTTGTAACCTGCTCATATCACCACACATAATAAGCTGCAAATCTCTGTAATCTTTTTCCCCTTTTTGTCATAATCCAATAGGGTTCTTGTAAAGATAAGCAACTTGAATATTTACAACTACAAATCATATACTACACTACTAATCCAACCTTCTAATGCCTCAAATTACTCTCCATGACGCATAATAAGAATAATGAATTCAAGCCGTAAAAACTTAACTAGCAGTAGCAATAAAACAACTAGCAAGTAGAAATAAACCTTTGCACCACAATTAATGCAATTAACAAATCCATAAAGTTAAACACTTTATTGATATGATCCCCTGAAAACCAATATGTTAACCATCTCTTGACCAAAAGTATTATAATCAACCATAAGAACTGTATGAAATACACTAACCAACAATAGTAACGAATACCATGTAGTACCATTCATGACGAGCAGCACTAAAAATGACTAACAGTAGTAATCGATACCAAGTAAGTAGTACAATAAGAGCAGGCACTAATGTGTTCAACATAGTAAAAATACCTTAGGCGGTAATTAACAACTACTAGCAGCATTAACTGTTGTCGACAGTACTGACCTTCTAATGAAGCGTGCATTAACTTTGTTTCGAGCAGTATTTAATGTTGTAGAGCCAGATAATATGAAGCCATCGTAACTTCCAATCATATTGAACATGATAACACACTTCATAACTTCCACAAGAACCTGAACTCGAACTCTTAGCTTCCACTTTCATATCACCTTTACAACTTCAACTTAACTTTTCTGCAGCAGATTTCAAAAATTTATATCTTTCAATTAAAAGCCTCAGATTGAAGATCCCTCCGGTGAGAATATCCCTTTATTAGTAAAGAACCTTCAATAAAAATTTCGTTAAGATCCAACGATTAACGAATGAGATATCCCTTTTTTACCACAGCTGTGCAGAAAGTGACGAAAATAGAAACCAAAATCGAAATTTTTAGGTTTCTTTGAATACAAAATCTTCTTTATTCGATTGTAAAACCTTGTAGATCCTAGATCATGAGCCCCGTGGCTCTGATACCACTTGTTGATACCACTTGTTGATCCTACTTGAATAGATCTTGCTTAGCTTGTAAAAGAGATGATATGTATTGAATAAATCCAGACAACCTATGTAGAAACTTGATGAATATATCCAAAGTACTATACGGAACTAGTCTATAATACTAAGAAAATAAGTAATAAAACAGTAACAAACATTTTAATAACAATAGTTTAAGCAAACTTTTCAGCTTAATATAAAACGAACACTCTTAATATGTTAGGGTTACAAAACCTTAAGCTACGAATATCAAAATGGTATCTAACATTATGCCCTAAAGGATCTCCATATATACACCAGGGTCCTACAAGGCTTACAGATATTTTCCTAGGTTATCAACATCTTTCTATAACAACATGGTAATCTCTTTAAACAAATAAGTTATACATTTCTTCTTTACAAATAACTAATACTTATCTCGTAAGTAAATCTTGTTCATTAATCAATATCTCTCTCAACAACAACCGGGAGGAGAGGAAAAGAGAGAATATTGATAAAAAGAAAAAGATACTTACGAAGATAAGTATTAGATATTTGGTAAAGAAGAAAGGAATAACTTATTGTTTAAGAATTACATTTGTTTATAGAAAAGATGATGATAACCCTATAAAATATTTAAGCCTTGTAAGGACTCCTGTTGTATAAAGGAGATCCTAGGGCATAATGTTAGATTTACACATCTTTGATATTCGTATCTTTAATTTTGTAAACACTAACCTATTACGAGAGTTCGTTTTATATTAAAGGCTGAAAGTTTGATAAACTTTGTTATTAAACAAGTTTGTTTACAGAGAGAGAGCGAGTGTTACTTATTCTTCGTAGTATTATAGACTAGATCCTATAGTCGTTGATATATTCAATCAAAGTTTCCTACCACAGATTTCTTGATTTATTCGAATACAACTAATCCTTTTTAACAAGCTAAGCAAGATCAATTCAAGTAGGACAACAAGTGTATCAACAGTGGTATCAGAGCCACGGGGCTCATGATCTAACGATCTACAAGGTTTTTAACAAATCGAATAAAGAAGAATTATCAAAGAAAGCCTAAAAATTTCGATTTTGGATTTTTTTTTTTTTTTTTGGGGGGGGGGGGGGGGGGGGGGGGGGGGGGGGGGGGGGGGGGGGTTGTTTTTTTTTTTTTTTTTTGGGGGGGGGGGGGGGGGGGGGGGGGGGGGGGGGGGGGGGGGGGGGGGGGGGTGGGTTTGGGGGGATTTTTTTTTTTTGCTATTTTCCGTCACTTTCTGCGCGCGAGCTGTTGGAAAAAAAGGGGATATCCTCATTCGTTAATCGTTGGATTCTGTAACGAAATTTTTATTGGAAGGTTCTATCTACTAATAAAGGGAATTTTTACTCCCTCACACGAGGGATCTTCAATCTGAGCTTATTTGAAAGATTATAAATTTTTTGAAATCTGCTGCAGGAAAAGTTAGATTGAAGTTTATAGATGATATGAAAAGTGGAAGCTATGAGTCTAGTTCAGGTTCTTGTGGAAAGTTTATTGAAGTGGTTATCATGTTAATACGCTGATTGGGAAGTTACTAATTGAGAGTTCTTCATATACTGCTCTACAACAGTTAATAACTGCTCGAACAAAGTTAATGCTGCTTCATAGAAGTTAGTACTAGCTCGACAAAATTTATGCTGCTAGTTAGTAGTTTAATACCTGCTAAAGGTATTTTTTACTACTCGTTGAACCAACTTAGGCTGCTCTTCTTTGTTACTACTCGGCTGGTATCGATTACTACTGTTTAGTCATTTTAGTGCTGCTCAGTCATAATGGTACTACAATGTATTTTCGTTACAATATTGTTGGGTTGAGTTCTTCATACAGTTCTTTATGTTGATTATAAATCATTTGGTCAAGAGATGGTTAACATATTGGTTTCAGGGGAAGCATATAATAAAGTGTTTAACCATTTGGATATGTTTACAATGCATTACTTGAGTGAGGAGAGGAGTCAGGAGAGCGAGCCTGAGAGTTGTTTATTACTACTACTTAGGTTGATGTTTTTAACGGATGAATGCAGGATGCCTTATTATATCTTGGAGATAGTGAGGCATTAGTAAGGGTGGGTGGATATGATATTTTTGGGGTTTGTTAAGATTCAAGATGGCTTATCTTCACAAAACCCCTATTGGATTATGACAAAAAGGAGAAAAAGTTACAGAAGATTTGCACTAATTATGTGTGTGATAGAGCAGTTACCAAAGAAAATCTGATTAAGGGGAAGTTTTGTTTCATTCAGGGAGATTCATGATCTCAACTTCAGGAAGCTTGATTATAGACTTTATGATGAATTCGTAGCAAGAACATTATTTGTTTTGTCATCATCAAATAGGGGAAGATTGTTGGGAATTATAGATTTGATGATACAAAATAAATAAAAGAAATAAAACATAGAATAAATCGTCAAGATTGAATTCTTCAAGCTGGTGGAGTAGCTGCGAACACACAAATTTATGATGTGAAAGATAACAAAAGTAAGATTCTGGAAGATCTCCTTAAGTAAGATAAAGATAACAGAAGATATATCTTATGTTTTAAAAATAATTACTTGTTTATAATATCTTTATGTTAACTTCTTTGTAAGTCATGATCTCTTTAATATAAAGAGATCATTAGAAACAATCATTTTAATTTTTTAGTATCAAGAAACGTGTGCTTTCTATGAGATTCTTAACACAAAAAACGGTGTGTTTATGTTATTAGACGTTTATAGCTTCAAAGTTTAGTATAACCCTAACAATATTAAAAGTGTTTGTATTAATATATTGAGGCTGAAAGTTTGGCATTATACAATCTTGTTTGTTACTGTTTCATTGCTTGTTCTTCTTAGTGTCATAAACTAGATTCTTCATAGTCTTTGATATATTCAATCAAAGTTTCTACTATAGTTGTCTTAGATTTATTCAATACAACTAAGCCTTTTATAAGCTAAGCAGGATCTATTCAAGTGGGATCAACAAGTGGTATCAGAGCTTGTTGAGAAACTTTGAATAAGAAGAAACAATCTACACATACCAGATCTATTTGTTTGTGAAAACATGGAGGAAGTATCTTCACCAATGTTTGCTGCTGCAAAACTTCCAAGCGAATTTGAGCTTTGGGAAATGAGGATAGAACAGTACTTTCTAATGACAGATTATGCTCTTTGGGAAGTAATAGTAAATGAAGACTCACCTCCACCAAAGAGAACTGTTGATGGTGTTGAGCAAACATATCCTCCTACAGCAGCAGAAGAGAAGTTAGTAAGGAAGAATGAGTTAAAGGCAAGAGGTACATTATTGATGGCTCTTTCTAATGAACATCAACTAAAGTTTAATACCTATAAATGTGCCAAGACTCTGATGGAAGCTATAGAGAAAAGGTTTGGAGGTAATAAAGAGTCAAAGAAAACTCAGAAGACACTTCTAAAGCAATAGTATGAGAATTTCAATGGATCAAGCTCAGAAGTACATGATCAAACCTATGATAGGCTTCAAAAGATTATCCGTTAGCTAGAGATTTTGGGTGAAACTATTTCTCAAGAAGATATGAATCTGAAGTTTTTAAGAAGTCTCCCATCAGAATGGAAGACTCATACCTTGATCTAGAGGAACAAACTTGATTTAGACACCTTGAGAATGGATGACCTATACAACAATCTAAAGATTTATGAAACTAAAGTTAAAGGGTCATCAAGCTCAAACCAAAATTCACAAAATGTTGGTTTTGTATTTTCCAATAACTCTGGCAGTTCCAATCAAGCTTATGGTTCTAACTCTGCCAATACTGATAGTATGAGTGATGCTGTGATCTATAATTTCTTTGCAAACCAATCCAATAGTCCACAATTAAATGATGACGACTTACAATAGATTGATGCTGATGACTTAGAAGAGATGGATCTAAAGTGGCAGATGGCTATGCTGACCATGAGAGCCAGAAGATTTCTAAATAAGACTAGAAGTAAGATTAGTGCCAATGGTTCTGAGACCATAGGGTTTAACAAATCAAAGGTGGAATCCTATAACTGTCATAAAAAGGGCCACTTTGCAAGGGAGTGTAGGGCTCCAAGGGAGAACAAGAAGAGAGAACCTGTAAGGAGGAATGTAATAGTGGAAACAACAGAGACAAACGCTTTAGTGGCTTAAGATGGACTTGGGTATGAATGGAGTGACCAGGCTGAAGAAGGATCTACAAACTTTTCACTTATGGCATATACATCTTCAGGTTCTTCAAGTTCTTCAAGCTCAAATTCTGAGGTATCTACTTATTCTCAAGCATGTTTAAAATCTTATGAAACTCTCAAAGAACATTATGATAATCTGACAAAAGATTTTAATAAGTCTCAATTAAAGTTGAGAGATAATGCACTAACAGAATGAGGTTAGACTAACAGAGCTTAAAGATGTATAGAATCTGTAGAGGCTAGACTAGATGTGTATAAAAAGAATGAGGTTTTTTTTAAAAAGGACATAAGACTTTAAAACTTGATATTATGTTGAGAGATAATGCACTAACAGAGCTTAGAAAGAAATTTGAAAAAGCTGAAAAGAAAAAAGATGATTTAAAACTTACCTTAGAAAAGTTTGAAAATTCATCTAAGAATCTAAGCAAACTGTTAGAGATTCAAGTAGGTGATAAGTTCAAGACTGGTGTGGGGTTTAATAGTCAAGTGGTTGATAGTCAAGTGTTTGATAGTTAGGAGAATGATAGGTACAAAACAAGTGAAGGGTATCATGTTGTTCCCCCTCCCTATACTAGGAACTTCATGCCCCCTAAATATGATTTGGTACTTGATGATGAGGAAGAATATATTTTTAGTGAGTTAGTAAGTGAAGCTAAGACTAGTGTGTCAAAACCTATGTCCGTTGGTGAACCACTTATTGAAGACTGGATATCTGACAGTGAGGATGAGAATGAGACTTAGTTTAAGTCTAAACAGAGAAAACTTAGTTTTGCCAAAACAGAATTTGTTAAATCTAGTGAGCATGTGAAAATGCCTAGGGAGTATGTCAAGAAGTTAGAGAACAAAAAGCAAGCTAAATACCCTAGGAAAAAAAGTCAAAGCCCTAGAGGTAACCAAAAAAACTAGAATAATTTGATGACTCAGAAATTAGGAAGTAATTTAGAGTTTAAAAATAAAGCTTGTTATGAATGTGGCAGTTTAAAGCATTTGATCAGAGATTGTGATTTCTATGAAAAGAAAATGGTAAAGAAAACTGTATGGAACAATGCTAGAAGGGTAAATCACCAAAATTCTCAAAGAATGACACACCCTCATCCAAAAGGAAATTTTGTTCCAAAAGAAGTCTTAATGAAATCTATAGGTCCTTATCAACAGGATCTCAATGAGCCTTAAACGACTTATAGTTCTCTGAATAAATCCAAAGAAACTATGAGAGA